>JADKLZ010067766.1:0-20471 GCA_021533235.1 Biomphalaria straminea | reverse complement strand
CTTAAGCAAAGGTTGAAATCAAAGCACTTTTAAAGCCGCTCTAGAAACGGTCCTAGCTTCTAATTGTAAATTGCAGAGAACTTTCACAAACAAAAATTCAGAAAATATTTAGCTATAATAATATATCAAATAAAAAAAAAAATGTTTTCTTATAGAACCAATCCCACATTAACTTATAGAGTGCTATGCACCTTATTAAAACATATTTCTGTAATAATCATGTGTAACACAAAATATTTGTAATTTTGTTATTACTTTTAATGCAATGCAATCAATCTAAAAGCTGCAATAGACAGCGCTTAGAAAGACGAATGCTTCTTTTTTTTTTTCAAACACTGATTAAATGTGCCATGCCTGCTGCACTTAGCGAAATCTGAACAAAATGTTTATGGCTAATGAGTGTCGGAAGTAATGTCTCTCTAAAATACATTGAAAAACATCTTTGATAAGATAAGCAAGTCTCTTAACTTTCCCAGTCTCTCTTCTCTCTCTCTCTCTTTATATATATATATATATATATGGCTCCTTCTGTCTCGGAAGACAATGGATATATATATATATATATATATATATATATATATATATATATATATATAAGTAAAAGTAAAGTTTCCCTTTCAGACCTTGTGGTCTATATAGAGCAGATGATGTAAAGGTCATCTGATTCTGTGGCCTACGGTAACGAGGGTGTCATGTGGCCAGCACAACGACCAACCGCCATTACTTTTCCCCAAGTAATGTCAGGTACACATTAGAGCTGGGTGGACTCAAGGGCGCCCAAGGATCCCCAAATATAAATCCCAGTCTTCATCAGGATTTGAACCCGGGACCCCGGTTCGGTAGCCAAGCGCTTTACCGCCAAGCCATCGCGCCTCCGTATATAAATATATATATGGAGGCGCGGTGTGTATAATTATTTAGAACAAAGTTGCGAGGGTGGATGACGTTGGCCTGAAAGTTAAACTGATTTGATGCGACAAGAACTTTGTAACGACATAATCACACCGGATAATGTGTAGCCAGAAAATGTGTAGCTATGCCTCTTTCTATTTGGATGTAACATGAAGACACCAGGTAAAGAATGTCATTACTCAAATCTCTCAGACGGTATATACAATTTGATAAAATACTTGTACTTAAGACACTTTAAGATTGACTGCAAATCCAGACGCCTTTTACTTCACTGCGTTGCTTAAATACTGAAGCCTCTCACCTCATTTTTGTCAACCTCAGACGCCTCTAGCCTTGTTGTGTCAACAATTGATGCCCTTCAACTCATGAAATGAAGCTCCGACGATTTTACTTAATCTTACAACCACTGAAGACTCTCAGCTCGTGGTCTCAACCATTGACCCCTCTCAGATCATTATGTCAACCACTGACGCCTCTCAGATCATTATGTCAACCACTGACGCCTCTCAGATCATTATGTCAACCACTGACGCCTCTCACGTCATTGTCTTATACAGTAGACACAGGATTAGGCTGAAATTTTACACAATTGTTTAATTCTTTTACTTGACAACAAAAGAATAATACAAAAAAAAATCCATTTTGTTAATTCACTATTAGAAGTAAATTATTTAGTTTATATGTCAAACAAGGGAAATAATTACTACTTGGCTGCAGTGGTGGTATAAGTTTTAAGTTTGCATTAGTTCGTCTTACAAGGAGGACATAAAAAAACAAACAAACAAGGACTGCCACACATTTATTTCTTTGTCCTTGAACTTCCGCCTGGTCTTGATTCAGTTATCTCCCTCTGACACTTCCTTTGTCTCCCCTTTCCAAGACAATGCAAGGAAATTTTGACTGATGTCAGACACAAATATCAGAGCAACTAGCTGACCAACAGACGAAGCCGGAAACTGCAAGAACGGACAACGGACAAGTGTCAATGGAGGGGGGGGGGGGGAAGTTGGAAGAAAAAGACAAACTGTTATCGGAATGGATCGATCAAGTCAAATTAGCATTGTCAAGTAAGAATGAAATAAAGTTCGCCTTGTAAACCTTGCGATCTATGAGGCAGATGATGTAAAGGGGATCTGTTTCTGTGGCCCACTGTTACTAAGGGTGTCATGTGGCCAGCACAATGATCAACGACCCTTACATTTCCCCAGCTAATGTCATGCACCCAGCTGAGTGGACTCAGAGATGCCCTAAGTATCTCCAAAGTAAAAAGTCGCCAGGCTTCGAAACCGGGGCCTACAGTTCGGTAGTCGAGAGCTATACCACTCAGCCACCGCGTCTCATCAATTAAGAAAACCAATCAAGATTATGGTGGATTTTGATGGATTATGATGGATTATGGTGGATTATGGGGGATTATCATGGATTATGGTGGATTATAGTGGATTATGGTGGATTATGATGGATTGAAAATGGATTATGGTGTATTATGGTGGATTATGATGGATTATGGAAGATTATGGTGGATTATGATGGATTATGGTGGATTATGGTGGATTATGATGGATTAAGGTGGATTATGATGAATTATGGTGGATTATGGTGGATTAAATATAGATTATGATGTATTATGGTGGATTATGGTGGATTATGATGGATTACTATGGATTATGTTGGATTATGATGGATTATGATGGATGATGGTGGATTATGATGGATTAATGTAGATTATGATGAATTATGGTGGATTATGATGGATTATAATGAATTATAATGGATAATGTGAAATGTTCGACGACGCAAAGAAATTAAATTTATCAATGAATTCATGTTGCACTCGCTGTGAGAAAGAAAAAAATCCGGTTAATACCCATCTTACCCATTAGCCTTTAATTTTAAACACAATGAGAAGATAACAATTAAACTGTCAAGTTACTGATTAATCTAAAGGATATTCCTTCAATCCAGTTTGCCTTGCCGTGTTGTTCTATTAAAGATCTGTTACTCTATTCGTCTCGTCTTCCAGCTCGTTCATTATTTCCCCTCTGTGACGTAATACGTTTTCCTAATCCCATTGATATTACATAATGTTCTCGTCAACCAAATTTAAAGCGAGCTACAGAAACCTGATTCAGAGAGTTAAAATGAATTCAATTGGCATCTACATTTCATTCATATTTGTTGCGAAGGTAATTATCTCTATTTTTTTTAAACTCCAATCTCTATTCTTTTTGGGGCTAATCAAAACTATTTCATTACAAGTTTGCCTTATTTCCTTTGACGATGAAATAAAGTGACCATGATTGTAATAAAATTGATTTAATAAATATGTTGACGACATAGGGAAACACAGTTTCGACTGTGGAATAGTCTAGGTATATCACCAAATAATGTAATTTTAATAATAAAAGGGCTTAGCTACATGTGTGCCAATTGAATTACCAGACTGCACTTAAGCAGTGTGATATGTTCAGCAATGTAAAAGCCTTAAAACATGACTCGCCTCCTTGTTATGGAGAGTATTTGTGTGTTTCTATGGTAACCATGAGAAAAGTAGGGCGGATGTTGATTTGGGTAGGTAGGAGCTGTTGAAGCCATGAACTGTTCTGTTAAAATGAAAATTTATTTTTTAATGTACATCATTTGGCTGATAGCTTAGAGGAGTTTACCAAAAGTGTAAGACAAGGAAGCCGTGTATTTGTAGTGTTATATCTTGTTTAAATTATCATTTCACTTGTTTCTTAGACACGTTAAATCAGTGCATATTGATAATAAAAGTTATATTGAATTTGCTGTTTTTTTTCTTTTTATTTTTCAAGTACATTTAAAGTTCTATATTTAGTTGATTCATGCTGTTTGGAGATACAGACAAACGACCGACCAACAACGCCTCTTTAACAGTGACGTATCTAGGGTGGAAGAGGAGGGCTTCAAAATTTGAAAATCCCTCCGAGTCCCCACACGAGTGCCCCCCCATGAGAGTGACCTCCAGATGAGTGTCCGAAATCGGTTTATTACATTAAATATTACGCCATCCTTTCATTTCATGATTATGAATGTAAAAATGCAAGGGCCCCCTAAAGAGCTCAAGCCCACCGGGCCCCTAAATACCTAGTTACGCCACGACTCTTTAATTAAGAATTTTCGGCAAATCGACTATCACTAACGTAAAAGTTCAAACATATGCACTATACTGAGAATGACGTTTATAATAATCTTTTTTTTTTTTTTTTGCCTTATTTATCAAGATGATATCTCACATAGTCTGAAATAATAATCAAATATGTCTGGCGACAATTTTAAAGGGTCCTCCATCATATAACATGGAAAAAAGAAATATGTAGGCATAGACTGCTAGACCACTTTCTTAAATTTGATGCATGCCGAAGAGCTATGAAGCCTGTCCCACAAAATTAAAGTAGTTTGGGGTGATTTAATAAAATAATGTTGATTTATACAGCACGTCTCACCGAAATGTCATATTTGGGCATGCTCACTGAGCTCTATTCCACATTGCAGACGTAAATATTTGGGCGGGAATGGAAAGACAAGGGCATTGGCATTCATAAACAATTTACTTGAAAAAAGAAACTTTTTTGTAAACTTTTACAGATCGTAAATATAAAGGGGACATAACATAAAAGGATGGACATTGAAAAAGGTTCTATCTACGACGAAAGACAGAGAAGAATGGAGAAAGATGATAGATTAATCTTGCGTAGTGCCCCAACGTTGAAACGGACTAAAAAATGGATAGGTAAATCTAAAGGTAAAATCTAAGGATATAAAAAGATATATTTATGAAGGTCATATAGCCCCCCAAAAAAATCAGTAAATTTGAGAAGTTCCTTGACCTAAAACTGAAAGATATGTTATAATAAAAACATTACCAAACCACCATTTACAAATAAAAAAACAACTAAAAAACAAAAAAAACTACACCTAGATATGGTATATTAAACATTACATATACAACTGCGTGTATTAAACCTTTTCGTTACTATTTTACTGTGTTTTGCATAATAAATGTTGCCTGAATAATTCAGGAAAACTAAAAACAAGAAAAAGTTTAAGATTGTGATTAACACTTAACAACAAATAACGTAACTATATGTACCACACAGACGATGTCTGTAATTTGTATGATAGAATGAAACGAGCCCTAATAATTTGATCCTCGTGAGAAGATCATCAAGTAGCGGTATCGATCATTTATTTGGCGATTTTCAACAATGAAAATCAATAGTTAAATAGGAGACTATTCTCACATTGTTCTAATCTACAGATTTAAAAGGATTTTGTGAAATTAAATTGTTTAATCTAGTTAATTAAGAACCAAACATTCAATTCATGGGACTTCCGTTTACGGGACGGACGTTCATTTTTTTAATGGATGGCGGTGAGTACTTGTTTTCTGTGAACAGCACAACAACCGATTCTTTTTTATCTAGGCTTATATCAACTCAGTCTGTCTGTCTGTCTGTCTGTTAAAACGTTTTTAAACTTTTTTTTTTCATCCACACCATCGTATCAAGTGAAAAATTGGCACAATCAATTAGTCATTGGCATCGACAAGCAAAAAAAGTAATAATTAATAATAACCATTTAGTCAGTTACCTATTGGTAATTAATTATTTTGTTTGATACGGACACAGGAAGTAAAGATTACAGATACGGCTAAATACACAACAGAAGCAGAAAGAAGGCTGAAAATGCAACTGCCCCTGGTGATTTTATATAACCAAACCTGCAACCGCAGCTGTATCAGGGATTGGCCTCTTTAGCCACACAAGAAGCTGCAAAGGGAAAAGATCATCTCTCGAGACGTAAAATGCCACAGACAGACAGACAGACGTTACTTCAAAAAAGAATATGGCTACGTCCTGCATCTAGTCATGCATATTAACCAATGACTTAAATTCTGCCAAGTCACTGGTTTTCCTGGCTACCTCAGGCAACCCATTTCATGCTCTAATGGCACTAGGGAAGAAGAAGCATCTGTATAGATTTGTCCTAGCATATGGGACGAGGAATGCATCTTCATCTTTGTGTCTTTCTGAGTATTTTATTAATTTTTTGTTTTTGTATTTGAAGATTATGGTTTAGTGTTTTATGTATAATTGCTACCTTACTTTTGGAGTCTTCTTTCCTGAAGGCTTTCTAAATTTAGTGATTTTACTAAAGGTGTTACTCTAGTCAAATGTGAATATTTGTTTGTTATGAATCTCACTGCTTTATTTTGTGTCTGTTCTAGTTTCTAAATATTTTCCTGAGTTGAGGGGTCCCTAACAGGGGATGCATGTTCTATTATTGGCTTTATATGTAGGATTTGGTTACGTTCTATTATAATTTCTCCCACACCCATTCTCGGATCAAGTTTTAAACAATTATTTGATAATTAATAATAACCAATTTGGCAAGTAACTACTGGAAATTAATTATTTTATTTGATACCGACAAGGGAAATTAATCTTACAGATATGGCTAAATATGTAGAAATTGGTTGTTACCGTTGATTGCTGTTGTTGCTGTTGCTGTTACTGTTGTTGCTGCTGTTGATGCTGTTGTTGTAGTTGTTGTTGGTAGTGGTAATGTGTGTGTGTGTGTGTGTGTGTGTTTTACTTATTACTCGTTTTCCGTGCTCAACTTCTCTCCCCTTATGTGACATTCTCAACAAAAGAGACTCCTGTTAAACAGGTTGCGTTAAGGTTGTGTGTGTACTATTGCGTGTGAGTGTGTGTGTGTGTGTTTTTCAATGTGTTTCCTGAGTCCCACGATGTACTCAGTGCTCTGATGTTTTGAAGACAGTCACGAAAGTTCCTCCCTCCCCCCCCTTTTTTTTTTTAAACCCCATCCGCTGATGTATAGTCGAAACGTTTGAACCAAGTGTCGGACCATCAAACAGCACTGCAACAAAGCAGTGCCAGCCTGTACAATCAATGGGCATCAGTGTTGATGGCGTCAGAGCCTGGACATTTTAAAGTCAAGTATTCTCTGGGGTCTTAACAGTTCAACCAAGCGAGTGAGAGGGGAGGGGGGGTTGTTCAGTACGTTCCCAGGGTAGGGGAAAGGTGAGTTTGACAGTTGGGTTTTAAGGTCTTTGGACTTGACATTTAAGTAAAAAGAACGGCTTATTTACAGTTTTAAGAATTCACATAACGTGACATAAGATTTACGTAAGATTAAGAGAAGAAAATCAGTAAGGTCATCTTCTTGACAAAAGGTCTCTGAGGGAAAGGTCAATGCTTTTTTATTTACACGTGACCTAGCTGGACTCCTACACTCGTAGACTTACTTTGACCATTTCCGAGACCAATCGTTATACAAGGTCTGAACATTGACCATGCAACGTCGCAACGTATCCTATACGAGCTATTGGTCTCCACTGCCCACATGTTGGGACGTCACAGGACAGTGTTGAGGTCTACTTAAACCAATGGTCACTGGATTATGTGATTATGCCCTATTCTGGAGAGACATCATATCCGTCCGCATATAACTCAGGCTAAGAGGGCCTTTGCTTTGACGGTATAAGAATCAAGCATCTTTCGTTTGCTAGGTTGTTTTTTTTCAAAAAAGCTGAGGCCAATCATAGATAAGAAAACTGTCAACAGGATCGAAGTTCTCTATTGGATATCATAATAACCCTCTGTCTTTATTGAAGAAACTTCACAAAGTCAAAAACATCGTCGTGTCACTCTGACATCGTGGATAAAGTTCGTTTCGGAATCAATCAAGCTTCCCAACTACTCCGTTGACTTTTACGAAGTAATTCTTCAAGCGTGGACCAGGAACTCTTCACCTTAAGTCTTGACTGAACGTTCCACAATGCTGACTACTCCACTGGCACAAAGACTTAGAATAAATAGACTAATTAAAAAAGCATCTTATATCACTCAAGCACAGCTACCATCTCTTGAAGAGCTTAACCAAGAAAGATGCATTTCCAAATCACTCACGATTCTTAAAGACAACCTGCACCCATTAAACCACTGTTACATAAGATCTGAACGAAGTGGTCGTCTCCTTTCCATCAAGACTAAAACTGAAAGATTTAAAAACTCCTTTGTCCCACTTTCGGTCAGAGTGTTACGAGGTCAGCTGTCATCGAAAAGCACATATAAGTCAAATTCATAAAGCGCTGGTTGTGAATGTGTATGTGTGTTCGTAAGTGCATGTTGTTCGAATTGTCATCAACATTGTTTTTGTACAGCAGTTACGCTGAAATTGTCAATTGTAATCAAACGGAATTTCCATTAGTTTGGATCAATAAAATAATCTTATCTTATCTTATTTATACGATTGAGTCGTGCCAAAGACGTATCGCGCAGTCATCCGGTCCTTGGCCCTGTGTATAGCGGCCTAACGTCGCAATACATACATGGAATTTCTTTACTATCCCTTTTCTGTAACCGCTTCATAATGAGTAAAGACAAACACTCCAGCTTCGTGCTATTCCGATGACGGGGTAGTTGTGATACGGCGTGGCAAACTTGTTGGACTGGATCACCAAACCTCTCATTCAGAACTAGGAGAGCAAAAAAACTCAAACCAAGGTTACCTGAGTGAGAAAAATTTGCTTCCAATGGCTTGGCCTCTTTAGTGGCCCCTGTACTTTGAAATTACATGAGATAATGTATTTAATAAATATATTTCTAAGGTGTGAAATGCATGAAACATTTTCACTAATTTGCAGAACAACATGAACAGGTAGATAGCATAACATTGGCTTAATATTTAATGGGGGCCCAGGTGGATTTTCAAATTAAATTTGGACCCCCCACCTCAACCCATCCTAGGAACGCCTCTGTTTGCAACTAGTGTTTTGGATATTTGCTACCACCGAGTTACTAGGTTGAGTCCAAGAGGAGATGGAATTACAGATTATCAAAATTTGCATAAACCTTCTGCGATGTGCAGAATTAGGAAAGAAACGCATAGCAGACTTGAAGTAACGAACGGCCTTGACATATATATATATATTAGGGACCTGCGAATCAGGACATTTTTTTCGAATCGAATATCGAATCGAATATCAGAAAATATTCGAGTTTCGAATCGAATTCGAATCGAATATTCTTGAAAAAACTTGACAGCCAACAAGTGTAAAATAAAACTTCAAATTCAAAATTTTTATTATATTATATTTATTTAATACTGAAACACAAAAAGTAAGCAATAATTAAATTGCAAAGCAGGCCTTTTAAAAAAGTAGATCTTTATTTATTTTGGCCCAAATCAAAGTTTCAGCATTATTTTCCTAGAGATTGTGACGATGGTCAGTAATAATTTGTCCTCCAACTGATTTAACTCTTTCTGAAGAACAATTTGTTGCCTGAATTGCAAGTACATTTCTAGCTGCTCTGGCCAAAAGTGGAAAAATATTAATACTTTCTTTCCAAAGCTGAAGAGGGTCACTGTTTCGGTAATTCCGAATCGAAAGCAAGAAAAATCTTGTTTGTAACTGTAGAACTTTCAGCTGATACTGGTTTCAGAAGCTACTTTATAAACCAGTTAAGTAACATTTTACACACCAAAGTACACACTAAAACCGAGGTTGAATTATCCACAAAAAAGCATTCATTTTTTGGAAAAATATTCGAAGATTCGAAAATTTAAAAATAATTTCGAATCGAATTCGAATATTCCTTTTATATTCAAATTCGAATCGAATATCGAATATTCGCAGGTCCCTAATATATATATATATATATATTAAGTCTCTAACGGTCTTGAAAACAGTCGGTGGCCAGACCAATTAGAAAAATCGTTTCAAAACAGAAGGCGGACGTACAAATAAAATGAAGGCCTGTCAGACCCAGACAGCATCATTATATTGTCAGACAGCTTTAAATGATAGAAACAAATGTTCTAGTGCAATAGACCTCAAAATCTGTTTCGTTTTTAAAAAAGACATCTGTCTCATAAAATGAATATTAGAAACTTCTAGGAATGGCTGCCTGGTCGAGCGGTTTGCACGCTGGACTGTCGTATCGATTTACCGATGGTCCCGGGTTCAAACCCTGCCCGCTCCCATCCCCCGTCGTCCTGCTGGAGGTTTGCACTAGGAAATAACTATCTTCAACTCTGAAGGAATTTCCGAAACATGTACAACATTTTTACAAACAAAACAGGTCTACCAAAAATGTGAAGTAATAAGGAATTTGTTTTAGTAATACAAAATTCTATTTAAATATTTAAACAAACGGAAATAAAATGTACGTATTGACGATTTGATTTCGCACTCTTAAAGTCTTGAAACTACTAAAGTTCAACTCTAAGATAACATGTTCTGGACCAGGGGCGTAGCTAGCATCATTGGTTTTAGAAAGTTGTGGTGACTTTAACACAGTAATGGTATTATACATTTCGCTTTCCATGATAACCTGCTATGACATAGGCAACCGTCAATATTGGTTGTTTTATTGTTGTTATATTATTGAGGTTACAGCCACGCATCCCCAGATCTTACGGTCTGCTGTTGTTTTTTTTAGTACGAAACCGACTCTCTTCTCGGCTTTGTTTTATTAACGAACGTTGGCCAGAACGAGGCACAGATTGACCAGGGCCTTGATTGACATGTGCATTTATTTTTGTGTCTCCATGCAATGGCGCTGTACGAGGTCATTACATCCATTTATTAAAGCCCTGAAATCAATTTAGTTGAGTGCTTTAACATGTGTTTGTATGTGCATGTGTGTTTTGTATTTATAGACCAGTTCGAGTCTTAAATATCATGTGCATGTGAATGGGTGCTGGAGAGAACAGAAATTAATTTATCAAATTTTTTTTTTTAAAAAGACGATCTCAAAAAGTCATGACTGGAACGCTAGTAGAATCATTTTACATGCAGTGGAATGTCGGAATCTCTGATCATTCATTATTTTTCTAGTGGCTGCTTTATTGTGCATCACTTTTACAAGTAATGTATTACTATGTCATTACAAGTTTCAATGTTCTTGTATGGGGAATATTTATATGCACAGGCTACTTTACGAAAAGCTAACTTGTTTGGTGTTCTGGGAGCAAAGAATATGGAATAATCTACATGTATTTTAAAAGAGCATTTAAAACAAATGTTAGCGTTTATTTCTAATTGTAAATAGCATATTTCCAGGCTCTTTAATCCTTAACCCAAAGTTACTTATAACATGTTATCGTTAACCGTCATCCTGATATTTAGTTGTTCCCCATACTGTGTTCCTCTGAGCCCAGGCGATCCTCGAGGTCTGGATAGCTGTTCCACGAACTGCTGCCACTTTTTAACACACTGAATTAATAAATTTTAATTACAAACTTATTTTTATTATCCTATACTCTTAAGCGAGCAATTCTTGTATATATATATTTATATATATATAAATTTTATTTCGAAAACGGCTCTAACGATTTTCTTTAAAATTTCAAGGTATGTGCGTATTAGTGAGAAAATAATTCTCAACTCATTGGCCACATCGGGAAAACTCGAGTTCGACCGTTATTTCGATATGAAAATGTCTCAATTTAATTTTGGTCAGAATAATTTATGAATGAAATGGAAAATTTATGAATGAAAGTTTTCCATGACGTAAACGGGAAAAACGCTGCTTACATCACTAAGCTTACCTTACTACAATGCAAACAAGAACGAGTTTTAAAGTATCAATGGACCTAATTAAACATTTGCACACCATCTTATTGAAGATTGATTTATTATAGAACTATGGAAGGAAAGTAATGAAATTAAATGTACCGATGTATGATTAGTTATTGCGTTTTAAGTGCTTAATAAATTGTTTACACTTTAATTGCGTAGAGCGGTGTAGATTCCTCA
This sequence comes from Biomphalaria straminea, assembly GCA_021533235.1. Classification (NCBI taxonomy): domain Eukaryota; kingdom Metazoa; phylum Mollusca; class Gastropoda; family Planorbidae; genus Biomphalaria; species Biomphalaria straminea. Next base: position 8,749 of record JADKLZ010067766.1, on the reverse strand, counting down.
TTAATCTTCGGATTTGATGTCAAGCCTTATTATAATTATAATTTTGCTGGTAAAATTATGACCATGTGTTCATGCTTCAGTGTCTAATTACCAAAACAAAGGAAATGGTGATTACACAGCTGCTCTACTGCTCCTTACTTTCTCACACTGAACAAGATATCTAAAGTTGGGGTTACCGTTAGGGCGTGGTGACGAAAGGCCCAGGAGATATATGAATGGAGGGATGTGTAAGAGCAGGCCATATCTTTCCATGGGCTGTAGCACCAGTAGCAGTAGTATATTACCTTTCTTAGTATAAATTATTTAACCGAGCAAGGCTCGGCCACCTGATATTGATTATTACACAGTAACTCACTAGCGTATTGGTAAGAATGCAGGCTTGACACATAAGATTCTATTCAAGTCGTTCTATTTTTAAAAAAGGCTTTTCAAAGACCAGTTAGGTTAAAATTCCTCCCAAATATCAATTGTTTTCTTCCACTGTTTTCCCCATCTGGTCCAGTTGAGGTATAGGATCACAGCGTATTGTGAAGGCTAAAAACCTGAAAAAGGGCTTAACGAAAACAATTGGTATACTTATCGGTATGAAGGGGAGTAATTCAGATATATACCAACACTTCAGTCAAGTACAATTTGTTTCCATTGTTCGTTTCTCGATAGTCCCGGGTTTATACCTAGCCCGTTGCCATCCCCCGTCGTCCTGCGGGAAGTTTGGACTAGGACGTAAATTATCTTCAACACTGAAGGAACATCCGAGACATGTCAAATATTTTGCGAACTTTTACAAATAAATAATTTGCTCAAATGAGAAAAAAATCTTATCTTATACAATACAGACGCTACTTCAAAAAAGAAGATGATTACGTCCTACGCGTGATGCATTCAGTCATGCATATCAACCTATGACTTAAATTCTGCCAAGTCACTGGTTTTCCTGGCTAGAGGAAATCCATTCAATGCTCTAATAGCGCTAGGGAAGATGGAGCTTTTTGTACAAATTTGTCCTAGCATAGAGACGATGAATGTGCCTTTTTCTTTGTGTCTTTCTGAGTATTTTATTAAGTTTAGTTTTTGAATTTGAAGATTATGGTTCAGTGTTTTATGTATACTTGCTACTTTACTTATTGAGTCTTCTGTCCTGAAGGCTTTCTAAATTTAGTGATTTTACTAAAGGTGCTCTTCTAGTCAAATGTGAATAGTGATTTGTACAGTACCTTTGTAGACACTATCAAACACTAAAATACATTTTTTTTTTCATTTTCAAATTAGCAGAATAATTTTCAAATAGCATAGCACACAGATTTGTCATCACAACGACTTGTCCTGCTGATGTTCGTTACAGGTTTTTTGGTCAAGGGTGTTCTCTTACGTTTTCTAAGCTATTATACCATACCTCAAATCTCATGCAGAACGCCTGGAGGGCTTGCAGCTAACGGGGTTCGAACACGCTACAGCTGACAGTTTAATGCCAATACCACAAGAGCCAAGCAGCCTGACCAGGTTTAATACTTTCTATATTTAAAGCCATCCAAAGCGCTAAAATTAATTTCATTACTTTTTATCTGATTACAAGATTTAATCGAGATTCTTTAAATTTATGACTTTATCTTTGACGTCATGTGTGAATACATAGCCTTGACCCATTTTAATCCCATGATGCAGTGCCTCACTTTTCTAAATACATATCAACCTCATTGTTTGACCTATTATCGATACACATAAATGAAATATTTCACCTCCCATTCCAAAGATACCTTTCTATTACTCACTCTCACTCCTCAATACCAGTGCACTCTCGTAAGTTCCCATTACTAACGCCTCCACTCTTTTATAACGTAATGACCTCCTCTACTCTATTATACTATTAACCCCCCCCCCCCCCAATCTTTTTTTTTTTCTTTGTTTATCAATGGACGCACAGCACGAGTCGAATGTAAACACCTCACATTCAGCCCCCCCCCCATTTCCCTTGAGTTATTTTCTTCTTCTTCTTGGTATCTCTTGGCGGGTTGTGTGTCTGGCCTCATTCCAAACGAACCAGGAAACAGGCGATGCATCACAAGGGGGGCGGGCGGGGAGGGGAGGGGACACTACTCTCTTAATGTCAATCAGCTTGATGAAAATATCTGCTAGCCGACGTGACACTTTTACCACTGGTCCTTCAGATGAGAAGTAACAATTTCGTGCTTAAATTCTCTCCCACCCCCGGCTCTTATTTTCACACCTGGAAAAAGTAGTATGCAATAATAGTAATTTTGAAGGGTTAAAAAAAAAACAATTGTACAACATGGTAGAGATAAAAATATTTTTTTAAATGATTTCCTGAGTAACATTGTATCAGCCCATAATTATTCCAAGAGAAAGCCCTTTTATTAGAACTACACTAGAGGAAAGCCCTCTGGTTTCAGTGACTACACAAAAGGAAATCATTTTTCTTTGATGCGCTACATAAGCCCTATTTTTAGAAGGGCTACACAAGCCCTATTTTTAGAAGGGCTACGCCCGCTACACAACAAGAAAGCCCTATTTTTAGAAGGGCTACGCCCGCTACACAAGAGGAAAGCCCTATTTTAAGAAGGGCTACGCCCGCTACACAAGAGGAAATCCACTTTTTTAGAGGGACTACACAAGGAAATTTTTTTTAAAGCACTCCACAAGAGGAAAGCCCTTTTTTGGAGGCGCTATACGAGAGGAATGCCCTTTGCTTAGAGGAGGAAACGCCTGTTCCTAGGGGGAACTACAGTCCTTAAATAGTTTTCATGGTGAGAAACGCAATAAAAGCAAAATAAACAGTTAAAAATGGAGGACTGAGCTGCTTACAGAGAGTAACCTCAGTAAAGTTTGACCGAGAAATAAAACAGACATTGAAATGTAATTCATTATTGTATGTGTGAATTTACTCGGTAAAGATATCTCTGTTTTTGTAACGATAGCTTTTTCTCCTACTGTTTTGTACTAATAACAATAAAGCTGTTGACCTTACGTAAAACTATATTAATAATATACATATGCATGTGAAATTATAATTATTTGTTTCATCAAGGTTGTCGGACTATATATAGAATTCTCGTCATGGCTCAATTATGCCTGACAACACCAATGGGTCCACAAACAAGTCATGGAAAGATCTCTCTTTTATTTCTGCGGCGAAAAAGGGAGGGGGGGGGGGAAAACACGAAATTCCCCGTCAATAAATAGCAGGGCCGGACTTAACCATTGCTGGGCCCTAGGCGAAACGGATTGTGCAGGGCACAGTTTAGTTAGGAATACGGATAGTAAGTGAAAATTAAGAGTTTTTATAAGAAAATAAATTCATCTTTGCATTTTATTCATTCTTTACTGCGTAGAGAATTACTTGACGAGCCTTGCGTGTAGCGAAGTAATACAGTATATCATATACATTTTCTGTTTACTATATAGATTATACTTAGGAACAAGAATACCCAAATCAGGGCCGGTCCTAGGCCACTGCAACCTATGCGGTCGCAGTGGGCCCCGCGCTTTCATAGGCCCCGCGCTAACTCTAGGTGTAACATTAAATTGCAAAATATATACGAAAAATTCCATGATATCTCCTGAATTTATTCAAATCTCTTGAAAACTAATACAAATCTCATTAAAAAATGACAAATAGGTAGCAATGTTCGTAAAATAAATCGTAAAATGTTATCGAAATTTTGTACTTAGTAAAGAATGAATAAAATTCAAAGTCGATTTTTTTGTAATACAAAATCTTAATTTTTACTTATTATACTTTTTCTACCCATACTAGGCCCCGCGCAATCAGTTTCGCATAGGGCCCCGCAATCGCTAGGACCGGCCCTGACCCAAATGTTTCGATATTTGTTGACCTCAAGTTATTCTTCCATATTTTTTAGACGCGAGAAGCTCTATTCACCATATTCCACAATTACGGGTTTTGTATAATGCCGTTGTTTTTTTTTTATCGCGCATAGGATTGACGTTTTCCATATAAAATGCTACATCAAATGATAATTTTGTCTATATTTCAGGAGACTTGAGTTTTCAAAAGATTTTAATAATTTCCGGATGATTTCCAGGAATTCTTGGTACATTTTGCAATTTTTGAAGATTTTCAAGATAAATCTTTTATCAGTATTAAAATGGTTTAATTAAAATATTTAAACCTAGAATTAGCATTGGACCTATGAAAGTGCGGGGCCCACTGCAGTCGCATACGTAGCAATGGCCCAAGGCGAAAAAAGCGTTATATGCTAAGCTGTAGGTCGACTAGTGAACTATTAAAAAGAAAAGGAAACGAAGTGTCGACATTTATGACCAAGTAATCCTTGTCCTCTACTCGGTGAAGTTTAGGTTATGGACATCAGAACGACAGCGCACTCCATACAGGGGGGGCGGGGGGGGGGGGGCGAAAGGGGGCGATCCCCCCCCCCCCCCTTAAGGGGAAGGGTCGGACAAATTTTAGTAAAGAAATCACATAATTTGTATACGAATTTATTAGTTATGTTAATAATTTTTACTAAATATTTATATTTTAACCTATTTTTAGATTATTTCGCCCCCCCTCCCTCTAGTATGTTGGTGGATGGGGAGGTGGCGATGGAATCTATCCCGTTCCCCCCCCCCCAACAGCTATAAAGTTGTGTTGCTTGGAGGAGGGGGGGTCCAATGGGTCTAAATGGGAGGTTATGAATTTCAAAAAGGGTTATGTTGTTGTTGTTTATTTTCCTACTCGGAAGTGAAATACATGGTGCATTTATCATGGCAAGAAAGCTTTTAAGCATTTATTTTTCCTGTAATAATAAAGACAACTTTACCATCTTTGAATTACATAAATAACTATAATTTTTTTTTACCTGTTTGGATAGATTGGTATTTAGGACTGCTTTCTAATTTTGCAATAATGAGTCAGTTTGGCAGCTTTCATTCTCTTCTATTTATTTTCTTCTTTATTGGAATGTTTGTTGAGATCCATTGGAGTTTTCTAGTTATTATCATTGTTAATATTTATAAATGTTTTTTTCAGTTGCTTAAAATTTGATGCGTCAGAGTTTTCAAAGGTCTGAAAACAGTTTTTACCGTCAGTTCGATGGACGTATTTGCTTGTTTACTAGATTGCCAGCTCATTTGTTCTAATATCCCACCTTTATATTTTCATTATTGTATTTTGATAGTAGAAACGGAATTTAATTATGTGTGTTTGCGTTCGTTTTACTGTTTGATTAGCTCACTATTTATGTTTTTTAATTTCAGTATTTTTCAAGGTTTAGAGTACTTGTATAATATGATTTGTTTTGATCCTGTTTTGAGTTCCAGACTTGTGATTCTGAGTGGGCGCCTCCATAAGGTTTCCATTTTGGTGAATTGGGACACAGTTTTCGTTTCTCTTCTTTCATAAAAAAATAAACAAAGGCAAATAATTTCCTCCACCTCTGTGCGGAGGCAAGATAATAGTGCTGGCTTGAAAGCTCTTTTTTTTTTTGAGGCCTTTATGGTCTGAGTAGATGTTACACTGGTATCTTTTCTCTGATAGGCGATTAAGCCGTTAAAGTGGTCCGTGGTTCGAATCCTACAATGGTCTTATCTGTATTTCGCCGTATTTTCTTCAGCCTCTTCTCTCAATCATCTTTGTACTTTATATTCCTCTGTTACGTTTGTTTTTTCTTACAAAAAAAAAGCGAAAACGCTTTTGAAAAATTCAAGTCTACCTTCGACCTAATCAAATCTGTAATAGATCTGTAATAGATGGTATTTCATTTTTAAAGTACAAGGAGATCAATACCTCGCTTTGCTCAATGATTTAGGAATATTAACCTGAACTAATTTTTGGAAACATTTTTATAGTGACAAAAATGATTGAGAGAAACGGGAAACGAATATCAATCTGAAGAGTTGCTTCTAAGTACTGTTAGTTCTAAATGTCACTGGGCTAAACAATTTGTACAGAAATTACGTTCACCAACTGTCTAGAAAAAAAACGGAGCGCACTCTCGTGTAAAACTATTACAATTGTGAGTCTGGTGTGAATGAACATTGTGTTTCTCTTTATAATTATAATGTTTTGTTTGGTATAATGCACACATTGTAAGACAAATTTCCTTATGGACAATAAAGATTATTATAATTATTATTATTATTGGCCTTGAAGAAAGTCTTTGCAGCGTAATTTCTCAGTTGGTTACGTTCATGCATTTACTATTAAACAAAAAAAAAAGTAAAGTGTCCCCTTCAGACCTTGCGATCTATGGGGCAGATGATGTTAAGGTCATCTGTTTCTTTTGCCAACGGTTAACGAGCAGGGTGTTTTTTGGCCAGCACAACGACCAACCGCCTTTGCCCAGAAATCTACTGATAAATAATAAGCTGTATATGTCAGGATAATGCATTTCTGCAGTGAAGTATGCAACGACGCTTCGCCCCCAATCCCACTGGCGAAGCTCACAGCCCTCCCTCAGACCCCCAGCTTGCCTCAACATGACTGTTTTTTTGTTTTCTTTTTCCGCAATGGTTAAAAAACACTGCTTTTTTATTCTCTTGTATATATATGTATATATGCTGTACACACGTTTATGCATAGGGTTAGGGTATACTGAGCGTTAGGGTTTGGAAAAAAATCGCCCCCCCCCCCCACTCCAAAGTTCTGGAACCGCTAGTGCCTTACCTAGGCGATACTACAAGAAGTCTTGTTCGTTCGTTAGTTTCTCTGTAATCTATTTCCAGTCCAGGTTTATATTGTACCGTCGCGTCACGCAGGAAATCCCCGATTTAACCCCGACTTCTACGCTTACAACTAGGAAGTCATTACACCAGAATCTGTAAAGTCTGGACTCTGGGTCTACGAAAAGTCGGAAATAACAACATTTGAACAAGTTAGAACAGGGATAAAATCTAGTTAAAATCATTTTCCTCTTTGTTAATTTGTCAAACATAAGCATTTATATTGATTCTATCTCAGCATAATTATTTAGACTGCAATACCAGTAGTCATTAATATGTAGAAGTTTTAAAAATCATTCTTATTTCTTCTTATTATTCTTATCATTCTTGTAAGCATTTATATTGATTCTATCTCAGTATAATTATTTAGACTGCAAACCCAGTAGTCATTAATATATAGAAGTTTTAAAAATCATTCTTCTCCAATGGGCCTCATTCACGAAACGTAAGCAAACAACATTTTCTCAATCTGTTCTATACAAATTACGCAATACGTAAGGCTGTCACGTGATACGTATTTTTAATTATTTCATCAATATTATGACGTGGCTAAATGTGTTTATTTACATTTGGTGAATGAGGTCCATATAGTTTAAAGTTTAAACCTACTGAGAAACAAATCATGTCTGGAAAAACAGAAACATTTCTATATTGAAAAGAATGCACAAAATAATGAAGTAATAGCAAGTGCATTTTGTAATATTGAAATATTTTTTTCTTTAGCTCGCATTGAACCCTGTTTTTTTTATTTCATGTGGGATAACTATGTCTCTTAGATCACTAGAAGGGCTACAATCTGAGACGTCTGGTGAAAAAGCACTGGTCCAGCGTAATGTCCACAGCCTGGTATGACTGACAGATCATTCGTTTTATCTGTGTTCAGCTGACACAAGGTGCCGTGCAGAGAGTTCGAGATCATCAACAGACTGACAATTACATTCATCAACAACAACAAAAATAGCATTTCAGTCGCAAGTCTTATTTTTTTTTTTTTTTTTTTTGGATTATTTGGAAATGAAAAACATAATTAATACATCAATCTTTTTACTATTATTTTTTGGGGGGAGAGAGGGTGTATAGAGGGGGGGGTGTTAAGACGAGACCTCAAGATAGAACTATATTTGTATTGTTGATTTAATACATCGTCTGCCATTTTGTTTAATTACGTTTTTATGTTTTTATAATTATAGCCTTAAGACGCAAAGTTGATGTTTAATGTTTTTATACTTGCATTGATAGATATCTACGTCGGAAGCATGTTAAAGGAACGTTACTGATGAGGAAAAATCAGTTTATCTGTAATTGGAAAATACAAATGTTGGTATAAATTAATTTACACTCTTTCTGAGACTTATTAACGCGGGATCGCCAGACAATAGAAGGTAAGAAAGATTTATATTAACTGTTCTTATGTGTATTGCAATAACTCTTAAGTTTAACGCATAGAAATTGGTATTTATCAGGGGTTTCATTTAGTTAACTCTTTCCCACCTAATTGACGTTTCCAATGTTGAAATGTGAAATGCATTCTTCCATTTCTCTCTTTTATCTCTTATCTATCTCCCTCTTCTATCTTTCTTCTCTATTTCTCTCCTATTTCTCTCTTTTATTTCTCTCTTTTATCTCTCTCTTCCATCACTTCTTTTATGTCTCTCTTTATCTCTTTTCTATCTTTCTCTTCTATCTCTTTCTTCTATTTCTCTCCTAATTTTCTTTCTTTCTCTCTCTTTTATCACCGTCTTTCATCTCTCTCTTCTATCTCTTTTTCTTCCAGCTCTTCTATCACCCTTTTCCATCTTTGTTTTTATGTCTCTCTTTTGTCTTTCTTATATTTCTCTCTTCCATCTTTGTTTTTATGTCTCTTTTTTGTCTTTCTTATATTTCTCTCTTCTATCACCCTCTTCCATCTTTGTTTTTATGTTTCTCTTTTGTCTTTCTTATATTTCTCTCTTCTATCACCCTCTTCCAACACTCTCTTCTATCACTCTTTCATTTCTCGCATTCATCTCTCTTTTATCTTTCTTTTCTATCCTTCTTTTTCTTTCTTTCT
>JADKLZ010067762.1:0-12462 GCA_021533235.1 Biomphalaria straminea | reverse complement strand
CACAAACATCATTTCCCTAATGTTACAGCCACAAAAACATCATCTACCTAATGTTACCACACAAACATTCCTGCACGACATGGCCTATACTGTGCCGATGTGCCTAAAACTAAAACCAAACATTCCTGTAATGCAATTAAAAAAAAACAACAAATGAGTTAATTTTCAATCATTCACAATTTTATTGTATGTACAGGCTAGAGAGAAAAAAAGTTGGCCTAGAAATAAAACATTCAAACATTGACCTCTACATTACAAATGTGTCCAAATCAAAAACAAGGTTCAATTATGGGATAGATTTTTGTAACAGAAGTGCCTTTTTTTAATTTGTTAAGTGCAATGAATTAACACCATTTGTAACTAGTTCACAATCTTCCTTTAAGTATTTGCGAGTACATTATATTTTTTTGAACAAACACAAACTATTAATGAAAAGTATCTACATCGCTGACCTGTCAAATAATTATTTATTATATTTTTAGCTTAGCACCAAAATAATTAAATGACTATTAAGATGCCAAAGGGAGAGAACATCCATAATGCATTAAAAAAATAGTTTAATTTCGGGGACACAGAAAATAGAACAATATAAGGGATGTGAAATCAAATACAAAATACGAGTTTGGTTAGAGAAGAGATGAATTAATTCAAATCTGAATACATGTCAAGACATTCACTCTTTCAACTTTACGAGTGTACAAAAAATACAATGCTTAAGTTGCAACATAAGCATACAACTTACTTGTAAATAGTATGATCAAACACACAAGAACATGGACATATTAGACTGGACCAGTGCAATCACACTTCTAAGTACAGTGGCTAACTGTGGTTCAGCTTAATTAGTCTTTAAGAGGAAAAACATACAAATGAGTGCTCATTGGACAACAGGTTTTTCTTGGCATCTTTACAAATAACCTCATGCACACACAACAAATATCGCAGCAATGGGAATATTTATACATTAATGCTAACAGCAATCACAAAAAAAAATTCAAAACTTCAAACAGAAAACAGGCTCATCTAAAGACAAAGCTTTCATAAATATACAGAATACCAATCTCAAGAAGAACAAGTTGCAGAGAATAAGCTGCAACTGCATTATTGAGTGCCCAGTACAACTCAAATGAAACTTTTCTATAATGACATTAATGACAAAGCTCCTTAGTTTGGTAGGCAATAAACAGCTCCAATATTTTTCACAGAAATACTGTAACTAAAAAACCCAAATTTGTTCAATGTGATCTAATAACTTGCATAACAGAGCTTTAATGAACACAATGACAGCAGGAAGGGGTTAGGTTGTCTACTTAATTGTTTAGTGACTAACAACAGCAGATGTTAAAGCCAGTAGCTGCCTTGCTGTGTGTAGGTGTGACCCTGCTGCTGGTCGCTGCCTTCACCTTGATGCAGACTGGCTCGGCTATAACTCTGGTTCTGGCTGGGTGCATTGTAGGACCTGTGGTACATCTGGGAGTAGTACTCACTCTGGTTGCTACTCTCTTGCTGGCCTCTATTGTTTTCAGCATTTCGGCTGTTGTTGTAATACTCCTGGCTGCCATTGTTGTTACTATAGTACCTATTCTCATTATCATCCCTTACTGATTGGTAATGATTGTTGTCCTGGTACTCTAAGCCACAGTTACCATCCTGGTCATGGTCTGTGTACTTGGGGTACATGCTGCGCTCAGTGTACTGCTGGTAAGGAGATGATGTAACTAGCCTGGAGCTGGATGGTAAATTATCTGAGTTGTTCTGGGCATCACACCGTCACCGGCTCAAGCTGTGTGACCGGCAGCGATCTGAGGCAGAGTCAGAGCGGGGTTCTTCGTCGTGCCGATAAGAATCCCGTTGGTATGGCTGGAAGAATGCATGTCGCATGGCCTGGCGCAGTGTGTAGCGCTGTGAGGGCTCATAAGTCAACAGCTTCGACACAAGTTCAAAGAGCTGCATGTGGTCCTCATCGTCAGGATCTTTTAAATAACGCTACAAAAAAGAAATGGAAGATTAGTATACAGATACATCACTATGTAGTGTAAAATAATTTTACAAATTGATATACAGCTGTCTCAAACTGGAACCAATAAAAACCTTGATGAGATTTTTTTTTTATTTATGATTTTTTTTTATCTTTAACACAAACAAATTCCTTACCTATGTGTTAGTGTCAACTTGAGAGAAAATTACAAATTGGTAAGATTTATTATTTCTATACCTTTAACTATTACTTAAGTCAATAGATGTCAAGTAATGAGGTAAGGCTAGTTTTTTATTATATTCATTTTTATACTCAAACTGAATAGCTAATTATTTTTTTTTTTGGAAAACTCCAGAAAATACTATCAACATCAAATATACATAGGAAACAAAGATGCAGCATGCCATTCAATAGGGAAAGCTTAAAGAAGAAAAAAAAAGACATGCATTACAATTACAATTTTTAAGCTACAAATGAAAAGAAAATGCGAATGCCACCCCTTTCATTCAATAAAAAAAAATAATTCTACAATCACAAAGTCATTTAGGTACCCAAATAAGAAAACATTTTTTTTTCTATTTTAAAGAAAAGTCTAAATGTACTGATCAATGTTAACAGACTAAAACGAGTTAATAAAGCCTTCATTGAAAATGAAAAATGATTCATCAGGAGATGGCAAGCTTTGAAACAGTTACTGGAATGGACTATGAAGTATCACACACTTAGCCATGCTTTTAGGACACTGGACACTAGGAGAGCCAGGCAAATCAACTTACCTCATCAGCACTGGCCACTCTTCCTATGGCAGTGTCTTACAACTTAACGAATAACCAGTAACGAAAGTCTGGCAGTAGTAAGAACAAATAGAAAATGTGGAGATTGCCTAGTAAGAACTACTCTTTCCAGTAAGCGAAACACAAGAAAGGTAGTCTTAGGAAGCCATCGGGGTTGTTTTCCAAGAGATTCTTATCGGATGACTAAAAATTAGTTTTTAGTAGGAACACAAACACGCACACTAGAGTAAATAAGAGTATTCCTCCTCTGCTTGATTGAAGTAAAGAACTGGTTAATAGCAAGTCAATGTTGTTACACGACTAGGCCCAAAAGGTCATAAATACATTTAAGAAGCCTTCACAGAAGACAAGCCAAGAGACAATCACCAAGTTTCAATCAAGCGCAACACTTGTATCACAATTCAAATGATCACATAAATTCACAGCATTATTAAAGTAAAACTGAAGTTATAGATCCATTCAAGGTAAGTGAAAAATAAATAAAGTTGTACATACAAAAACAAAATGAACTTGTCCCAGAGCATGTGGTGCCAGATGAATGTCTACAGTCAGTGTATATAAATATTTAGAGATATAAATTCTACGCATATTAGTCTAAAGAAGTGACTTGACAAACAAAAAAGCTTGAGATAGGAACGACACGCTGTATCTGTACAAAATGGTGAGGGTAGGGTGTGTATGATGTACAAATGAAGCTAGTTTGCAATATACACTTTGAGTTCAGTTCATCATCTGTCATTCTCTATATTGTCAGATGCCAGAACAAACACATCAGAACCATTACTCTCCAGACTACACTTCCTCATCACTTCCATCGGAGCTTTAGTTTCATTGGCATTCACATTGATTAGCTGGGGGAGTTTTTTTTTGTCCTCTGCTCCTTTAGTTTTGGACGACTCCACATTGGATGCAGCTTCTCCCCCCACAGGAGTATTCTCATTCTGAACATCCTCCCCCTCACCTTTCTTTTTTCTATCCAACCTTCGCCTTCTCCTAGCTCTTGCCTTCTCCAGCTTTGGTAGGACAACTTCATTCCCAGAATCCACTCCTTGGCTTTCACTCCACAATGGAGACATTCCCTGTTGAGGTGGAACAGATGGAGGACCAGTTTGAACCAGGGCCACAGGTGACGGTGGTACATGTTGCAAAGGGGGTGGCTGCGGTAACCTAACTGTCTGTGGGGGAGGTGCCCTAACAACCTGTCCAGGGGGGAGAGTTGTTGGGTTCACCACTCTGATGGGGGCTGGAGCTCTGAGTAATGGCAGTGTCACTACAGGACTTTCAAGTAGGACAAAATTGCCTGGGCTACTGTCAACAGTGGTTTGTTGCTTCACAGGTATACTTGTAACTGGAGCAGTGCTGGTTGGAGCAGTGCTGGATGGTGACTGAACCAATGCACTGCTCACTGAGACAGTTGTGCTGGTATCTTGTTTACTTACTTCAGATGGTGGAACTAGCATTGGAGTCACAGCTCCAGCAACTGTTATAGGTGGTTTCGCAGGAGGGATGGCAGGAACTTTAGCATCCCCGTCACCCTCCTCTAATTCCAAACTGAGGTCTGCTGTAGAGTCAAAGGACCACTGACTGCTGACAGAGTTACCGCCATCAGAGAACTGATTGGCATCTATGGCTTTATCCTGTGTTGGTATAGGTGGATAAAAGTTGTCTGGAGTCTGTGTGCTCTTCTCCATGAAAATCCTTGTGATACGATCAGATATAGTTTGAGACTCCTGAGATTTTATTTCATCTTTGCCTGGGAACTTCATATTAGACAATGTAACAGATTTCTGTTCAGGCAAGGCTAAAGCTTTTTCAGCTTTTTCTGCATTAAGTTTTTCGTGAAGTTTTGCATCTTTCTGTTTTTCTGCCTCAATGATTTCATATGCAGGTCGACGAACAAACTTAGGAACAAATTCTGATGCACTTGGGTTTAATATTGAGCTGGTTAAGTCGCCAACCTTCATTGAGACAGGTGTGTCAAACACTTCATCATCAAAAGAGCTCTCAAAAGAGGGTTTCTGTTGGATACCTGGAGGAGTCTTTTCCCGAAACTGTTTCTCTCGCCTGCGTCTTCTTGCTGTAACCGGGGGCTCACCTTTTGATTCTGTTCTCTGACGAGGAATTGGTCTATCCAAAACACTTTTTGGTTCCTCTTCAGGTTCATAATCCACATGCCCTAACTCACCATAATCCATAGTCTTGGCATGCTTTAAGGCATCCATACGAAGTGCTCGTCTTGAACTTTTGTCAGTAGCAACAGTTGGTTCCTCTGCTTTAGAAACTTCAACAGTCTCAGGTTTCTGGGTTCTTCCTTTAGGGGTAATACTTTCAAGTGAATCTCCAAGCTGCTGAAAGTCACTCATATCAGTGGGATCTTCCATGGTATGATGTCGGCTGAGTTTGTTGAACTTGCGACGTTTGGCTTCAGCAGCGGCAAGTCCAGAAAAAGCTCCATCCACTTCGTCTTTCTTGGTGAGAAGGTCGCTGGTGGTGCTGGTCCCAGAATTTATACTGCTTGCTGAGGCTCCTAATCCTTGTACAGCCCCAACTCCTACGACTTCCCCCGCAGCAGAATTGTTAATGGAATTAGTAGAAGGCAAACTATTTTCAGGCACTACACTAGAGTTATCACTAGTGGCAAGCTCATTCGTGTTAGTACTACTAGAATTAAGTGAAATGTCAGACAAAGAATCCCTTGGAACACTCATGAGCGTATTCTCTCGCTCTTTGTGCCTAATGGACTCAAAGAACCCATGGCGGAGGGCTTCCTTTAAGGTAATTCGATTCTCTGGTACATATTCAAGCATTTGTTCTATTACTTCCAGGATCTGAATGTGTTCCTGGCCTTTATCTTTCAAATAGTGCTGAGGAGAGATAGCATGTACACTCATATATCATCCTGGTATACCAACAACCTGACCCTTCAAATTTAACCTCAAACTATACATTAATAATAATTATAATAAGGGGAAAAATCAGTAAATGGTTTTAATAGCAACTTTTTTTTTTTTACTTTTATTACATTATCGTTTAAAATGTTGAGTATTAACATTTTTTTGTATGCCAATATCTATTTATTTGTATGCTAGTTAAAACAAGAAAAAAAAAAAACAAAATGCACAAGTTTAATAACCAAAGTGTTAGTTTCTAAAGTGATGCATTAGTCGAACAGCCTATCATGCAAAAGAAAGTTGATACTATAGCACACTTCCTGGATGAATCACTTTATGATTCAATTTCAAAAGTAAGTCATTTATTTCCTACTCATAAGTATACTACTTGAGTTTTAATCTGCCTAATTATATCAATGAAAAAAAAATCCAAGTTTCGGTTGTTAAAAATGAAGGGAAAAAAATAGGAGACACTGGCATTAATACACAAATTTACAATGAGAAGACACAGCATAACAAAGCATGTCATTTAGCTTAACCATGCAAGGAGGGCTGACAACATCAGATACTATGAACTATGGTAAATAAAACAAGAGACTTCTGTATCACCACCACCATACAGAAATCCCAGACACAGTTGGCTAACCACTTACTTTATGGAAAACAGCTTTCCAGCATCTCATGGCTTTATTGTTCCAGTTAGAGACATCTCTTAAATTATTACAATTATAAAATAATAATACAAATACTTTAAACATTTCTGATTGCAATTCAGCAAATGTTGTGCTGGACGAGTGTTATTGCCTTACCCTCAATGGTTTACAAGTATCTCTGACGTAGCGTCCAGCAGATGATTTTTCATCCCAGTCCAGGCACCCTCGGTAGAAATATTTCTGCTTCCTTTACAAGCACAAGCACACAGAAATAAGGACCAAAACAACGGCACCAGATGGTTTTCATGATGGTGGTGGGGGAATGACGTTGATGAGGTGGAGCAACACATTCAGGCATTACATAATGGTAGAGGAGAAGAAAAGAAAAACAACTGAGACTGGTGACTTTTTAAAAACATGCTTAAGCTAGTCGAAATTTGGAATCTGACATTTCAAAAGAACACAGCAATCAACAAGTCAAAACTCGTTATAGAAAGCATATTATTAAAGGTCAGATCAATATATTATTTTTCATAAAACACATTGCAGTGGTAAACAGTTCTTTACTTTCAATACGAGCTTTGACTCTTCTGTCCTTTTCAAATTTCAGAATTACAACAAAAATATATAAATTAAAAAAGAAGTCTTTTGGTGTGTCTTGTTCATCAACTGCCAGAGCTGTGCCTAGACAACATTTAGTGATGATTATTTCTGACAAGATCAACTCAGCACAGACTTAACACAAGAGTGAACAACTATAGACAGCTATAAAAGATGCATATCAATACAAGAATTAGAGTCTTCCCAAAAGTTTTGATATTTATTTGTCTATAGATCTAAAACATGGTTCTAATTCTTGTGGAGATACAAAACTAATTCAAGTGCTGCACTACATTTCACTGAACAAAAGATGTTTCAAACAATGTATGCTTAGTCGGAGAAGTGCTGGGGTTAAATAACTTTATAAAAAAAGTTCATGATTTTTACTTTTACTCAAAAATCAACTGATTCAAGTACAAGAAAGAGTTTAAAATTGATGAAGAAACTAATATTTTCACTCAACTTTCAACTTTGGCACTGATCATAAGTATATTGATAACACAGCAATCTTAATCAATGAAAATTTGGGATTCAAAGAAGACAACTACTCAGCTGAGCATAGGTAAAATAAATGCAGCATATTGTTGAAAATACCAATAATGAATTCATTAGAAAAAAAAAGGTTATTTATGATAAAATTTTTTTACAAAAATTTTAAGCCATTGATAAAGATTCTAGCATGCATTGTTGAAACACTTTTCATTAATACAAAATAATCTGCCACAAGAAATCACAGGCCATGCAAAGCGTCATGAACTGTTGCAGCGCACTAACACAAAAAAGTTATTAAGACGATAAGGGTGATGACACACAACATAAGTCGGTGTACGCAGTAGCGTACTCACATATAGTGGTTTGCAGTTTTCTCTAACATAGCGACCAGAAGAAGTTGTTGGATCCCAGTCAAGTCGGCCATGCCAGAAGTAGTTGGTTCTAGAGCGTCAGTGTTTATTAGCATAAGGAGGTTATTGTTTAAAGAAGAAAAAACGATGTATTCACTTCATCAACAAAAACAATACAAATAAAACCACACAAAGACAAAAGTTGCATTGTACTGCAAAGAAAATTGTGTACACTGGCAGATTGGAAAGAAAAAAAAATTAGGTGTATGTATTCTGAATGAAGTTCAAAGAGTAATTTAAACTAGCATAGACTTAAAACTATTTATTACAAAATCACATCATCTCCTACATCATTGTGTTGGGATATGCATTATAAACACAATACTCACTTTGTTTTTTTAGTCATTCTGTAAGGCATGGAACCTAAAATTCTTTCCATCATGGCAAGATGTTCTTTATTATCATGGGTCTGAAAGAATAAGGAATAGTTTTTTTTCTTCAGTAAGGTGTTGAGAATAATGGATTTACTATTCAGCCAAAAAGAGATTAAAAAAAGAAGTCTTCTTTACACGATTTAACTCATTTTTATTTTTTTTCTCTCATATTAATAGAAACATGAAAAATTATCAAAATTCAATATCATATGAATAAATATTCATACCAGTATACCAGCTAATGTAAATCAAAGCTCTAATATATGTATATATATATATATAATATACTAGCTAATCTCTACAACAAGGGAAGTCCATTTCAAGAACATTTGTACTTTAGGGATTATGTACATTTTAAAACAAACACAAAGCTTGGGGTCTACCGAGCCGTCATCCTACCTACATTGCTCTATGCCTCAAAAACATGGACAGTATACAGACGACATGCCAAGAAACTAAATCACTTTCACATGACATGTCTGAGAAAAATACTAAATGTCAAATGACAGGACAGAATGCCAGATACTGAGGTCCTTCAAAGGTTTGCAAAGCATCCACACAATCCTGATGCAGTCAGAGCTGCAATGGGCAGGACACGTGTGCAGAATGGAGGACCACCGCATCCCAAAACGTCTCATGTATGGCCAATTAGGAGAAGGAAAGCGCTCGCAAGGTGGTCAAAGAAAGCGATTCAAGGACACCCTCAAAGCTTCTCTAAAGGAATTCAACATTGACCCAGGTACCTGGGAGATAGAGGCACATGACAGAGTATCATGGCGCCGCGCTGTGAGATCCGGCGCATAGGTTGCTGAAAAAAAAAGAACAACGCTGGCGAAAGAAAAACGCAGGAGAAGGAAAGCAAGGCAAACGACACTAGCTCCAGCTGGAATTACCTGCCCAGAGTGCGGCCAAACATTCCGGGCTCGCATAGGTCTCACCAGCCACATGAGGAGGCACAAAACTCCAGTGCAAAGCCCTCAGCCCCCTGGATGACAAAGTGGTCATCATCGAACCACGATGGACAAACTATATATATACATTTTAAAACAGGGGCTTTGGTTTATGATACAAAAATAGCAGCTAGGCTAAGTCTATAAAAAATAGTGCCCCAAGTTTATATTTTAGAAACAATTATGTAAACAAAAACTTTCTTCAAATAAAAAATAATCTCAGGACTTACCTGAAACAGAGTGTATCCAGTATACAATTCAAACATAATGCAACCTATACTCCAGACATCACATGGCTGGGCCCATCCTAGTTCTGAGAATTAAAAAAAATTGAAAAGTATAAATATCAAGGAAGACTATTGAGTTCATCTTTTCAATACGAAACCATTGACAAAAATAAAACTGCATGTTTACCTAAGATAACTTCTGGTGCTCTGTAGTGTCGAGTTGAAACTATAGTACTGTGGTGCTCATGGTCAAATGTGGCAGAGCCAAAGTCAATTAACTTTATATCAGTGTTTTTGATTCGCCTTTCATCCCTTTTCTAAATATAAGATTTAAAAAAATGCATTAAAAAAAGTGCTTACAAAAGTACAAGAAATAATTTCAATTGTTAACAACACCAAACAGTATTCATTCTTTCTAAGAAACAGGCAATGAATACAAAAAAAATAATTATAATAAAAATAAAAACATATTTTAAAAAATAAACATGACTGTAAAACTATTTAATAAGGGTTAATACAACAAAAGATAAATTAAGTATCAAAATTTCCCATAGAAAAAAATTCACTTGTCAATAACAATAAATAAAGTAAAATTTTATCTTTAAAAAAATCTTGAAGAAATTGTGCATAAAAGGATCAGCTTTAAAAAAATGAAACAAAATCACATTCAAACAAAAGTGGGTTAATGTAAGAAAAGGGACAACAGCTTTGCACACCCTGATGTAATAGAGGTAAACAAACTTACAGACAATCTGCTGTGACATTTCTCAGCAAACTCAAAAGGTGACTGAAAGTAAGAGATGGACACTATAAGCACTACATGGACGGGTCAGCATCAGTACAGCATGCACAATAGTTTGAATAGCCAACAAAGTCTTCACGCACACTGGTTTTAGGCCTAGCCCTGGAGTGGCATGACTCATAGGGAGGGAGGGGGAAGGAGTGTCTAATGTTTTGTAATTTTATGTTTCTTAGTCATAACTTTTTTAAAAACTTAAACAATTAGCTCTTAATTTCACTGTGTATGTTTGTTAGTGTGTCTTGTATATATATTGATTTGGCCCTTTACAAAAAATATTTGATCTCTGTGTTTATATATTTAAGATTATAAAGAAGAACAGTCACATAGTTTTCAGACACATAATGTTCAAGTTTATTTGAAAACAAGTTTGGAATATAATAGTGTGTCAAAATGTATACAAGCCTGCTTCATTTGCTATTTTGGGGTGTGCAAAGTTATTGTTTGTCTAGACTTACAACAAATGTATCAAAACCATTACCAAGTATCAAAAAGACATTAAAAAATGAATCTATTGCATCACTTAAAAACAAGGCATGCTTCAAAAACACCACAGACACAGCTTTTTAACTTTGTATGTAAACTGCTTACATGCCTTATAAATATTTTAATTTAAATAAAGAAATATTAATTAATTATTTTTTTTTTTGAATTTTAAATAATACTTTTAAAATGCTAAACTATTTAACTTCCTATTTGCTTTGATCTGTAACTGTACTATCTTTGCTCACAGCAAATGTCTTCACACACTATTATATCATGCTAACCAGCACAGACGTGTCAATGCTAAGTTATCACAATCAACTCTTCTTCACTAGGGTAGCCCAACCACATTTTACCTTTTTGGGATTGAAGTAGGTGTCGTAGTCTGAATTAACAAATAGGATGTTTTCAGGCTTGAGGTCTGTGTGGGTCAACTGGTTCTCATGCAGAACTGAAGAGCACAAGAAGAAAATCATTACAGTCACTTCTAAATGTTAGCTGGCTATTGACCAAAAGATCTCTTCAAATGTTTTGTAACGATGAATATTCTCATAATTTTAGGTTTCAGTAAAACTGAACTTCAGGTATTTGTAAAAAGTTGTGTACTCAAAAAAGTTTGAATAATGTTAGAACTAATAAGCTGAATCAACTTACAATTTACTGCATAACACAACTGATAGGATATGTGTCGAACTTGTTCCAATGTATAGGGAACATAATTATTTTCTTTCTGTGAAAAAAATAAATGCATATTGTCACCAAAAATCTTATTTTTAGGCTACTATACAAGTCAAGAATGAGAGGATACCAATAGTAAATCTATTTTAAATGAGCAACTTACAAGGAAGTCAAAAACACTGAGACCCAGCATATCAAAACCAATACACATGTGCCCATGGAAATCAAACCAGTCAAGCATTTGTACACACAAGCTGAAAATACAATCAAAATAATACACTTCATTAGATTTAATTCATTTTTTTATTATCTGACCTTGTAAGTTACAATAGCTCTTTTTAACCTAATTATACTAATGCATCAATTAAGTGTATCTAAGAGATTACCAGTATGGAATTAGGCTACATTGAGATATGACCAAGTAAAAACAAAATGAGATGTAACCAAGTAAAAGTCTGCATGAGATAGATGTTAAGCAAAGTTAAAACTGCATGATATATAAGATAAAACAATTAACTGACAACTTATGCTAGTCTACATACTATTTTCCTTGTGGATCACGTTCCCTGAGTTTCTCCAACACATTGATTTCCAGCTTGGCTGCTTCCCTGTATTTTTCAACATTTTTAATGATCTTCAAGGCCAGGCGCTCATTAGTGCCCCTGATAATATTAATGAGAATCA
Organism: Biomphalaria straminea; assembly: GCA_021533235.1. Lineage (NCBI taxonomy): Eukaryota > Metazoa > Mollusca > Gastropoda > Planorbidae > Biomphalaria > Biomphalaria straminea. The sequence goes on along the minus strand of JADKLZ010067762.1, from coordinate 449 downwards.
AGGATTATGAGCATGCATGGAAGTGAGTTTAGTAGGACACTTAAAATCTACTGATAGTTACAAGACACAATATGTCATGAGTCAGAGCAAAACAGGAATATGTTGAAAGGAGGGGCAACAAGAACAAATATTACAAAGTCCAAAGGAATGGACAAGAATAACATAACCTTCTAGGAGAGTTTTTTTTTTTTTTGGAAGTAAAAAGACAAAAGATATCAGGTGTCATTGATCAGTACAGAGATGGGGGATTATTCTTTGTTTACAGTTTCATCAATAGCTTTTTGTCAGCCAAGCTACCCTAGTACTTATACAATGTATACAGGTGATCTGTCATACAAATTTGTGTTCATTGGATAAATCATTACACTGGACTGAGTTTTAAGATATTAACATCTAAAATTTATCTACATCATGTCTTGACTGAGTTTTAAGATATTAACATCTGAACA
>JADKLZ010067761.1:0-12469 GCA_021533235.1 Biomphalaria straminea | reverse complement strand
CACAAACATCATTTCCCTAATGTTACAGCCACAAAAACATCATCTACCTAATGTTACCACACAAACATTCCTGCACGACATGGCCTATACTGTGCCGATGTGCCTAAAACTAAAACCAAACATTCCTGTAATGCAATTCAAAAAAAAAAACAAATGAGTTAATTTTCAATCATTCACAATTTTATTGTATGTACAGGCTAGAGAGAAAAAAAGTTGGCCTAGAAATAAAACATTCAAACATTGACCTCTACATTACAAATGTGTCCAAATCAAAAACAAGGTTCAATTATGGGATAGATTTTTGTAACAGAAGTGCCTTTTTTTAATTTGTTAAGTGCAATGAATTAACACCATTTGTAACTAGTTCACAATCTTCCTTTAAGTATTTGCGAGTACATTATATTTTTTTGAACAAACACAAACTATTAATGAAAAGTATCTACATCGCTGACCTGTCAAATAATTATTTATTATATTTTTAGCTTAGCACCAAAATAATTAAATGACTATTAAGATGCCAAAGGGAGAGAACATCCATAATGCATTAAAAAAATAGTTTAATTTCGGGGACACAGAAAATAGAACAATATAAGGGATGTGAAATCAAATACAAAATACGAGTTTGGTTAGAGAAGAGATGAATTAATTCAAATCTGAATACATGTCAAGACATTCACTCTTTCAACTTTACGAGTGTACAAAAAATACAATGCTTAAGTTGCAACATAAGCATACAACTTACTTGTAAATAGTATGATCAAACACACAAGAACATGGACATATTAGACTGGACCAGTGCAATCACACTTCTAAGTACAGTGGCTAACTGTGGTTCAGCTTAACTAGTCTTTAAGAGGAAAAACATACAAATGAGTGCTCATTGGACAACAGGTTTTTCTTGGCATCTTTACAAATAACCTCATGCACACACAACAAATATCGCAGCAATGGGAATATTTATACATTAATGCTAACAGCAATCACAAAAAAAAATTCCAAACTTCAAACAGAAAACAGGCTCATCTAAAGACAAAGCTTTCATAAATATACAGAATACCAATCTCAAGAAGAACAAGTTGCAGAGAATAAGCTGCAACTGCATTATTGAGTGCCCAGTACAACTCAAATGAAACTTTTCTATAATGACATTAATGACAAAGCTCCTTAGTTTGGTAGGCAATAAACAGCTCCAATATTTTTCACAGAAATACAGTAACTAAAAAACCCAAATTTGTTCAATGTGATCTAATAACTTGCATAACAGAGCTTTAATGAACACAATGACAGCAGGAAGGGGTTAGGTTGTCTACTTAATTGTTTAGTGACTAACAACAGCAGATGTTAAAGCCAGTAGCTGCCTTGCTGTGTGTAGGTGTGACCCTGCTGCTGGTCGCTGCCTTCACCTTGATGCAGACTGGCTCGGCTATAACTCTGGTTCTGGCTGGGTGCATTGTAGGACCTGTGGTACATCTGGGAGTAGTACTCACTCTGGTTGCTACTCTCTTTTTGCTGGCCTCTATTGTTTTCAGCATTTCGGCTGTTGTTGTAATACTCCTGGCTGCCATTGTTGTTACTATAGTACCTATTCTCATTATCATCCCTTACTGATTGGTAATGATTGTTGTCCTGGTACTCTAAGCCACAGTTACCATCCTGGTCATGGTCTGTATACTTGGGGTACATGCTGCGCTCAGTGTACTGCTGGTAAGGAGATGATGTAACTAGCCTGGAGCTGGATGGTAAATTATCTGAGTTGTTCTGGGCATCACACCGTCACCGGCTCAAGCTGTGTGACCGGCAGCGATCTGAGGCAGAGTCAGAGCGGGGTTCTTCGTCGTGCCGATAAGAATCCCGTTGGTATGGCTGGAAGAATGCATGTCGCATGGCCTGGCGCAGTGTGTAGCGCTGTGAGGGCTCATAAGTCAACAGCTTCGACACAAGTTCAAAGAGCTGCATGTGGTCCTCATCGTCAGGATCTTTTAAATAACGCTACAAAAAAGAAATGGAAGATTAGTATACAGATACATCACTATGTAGTGTAAAATAATTTTACAAATTAATATACAGCTGTCTCAAACTGGAACCAATAAAAACCTTGATGAGATTTTTTTTTAATTTATGATTTTTTTTTATCTTTAACACAAACAAATTCCTTACCTATGTGTTATTGTCAATTTGAGAGAAAATTACAAATTGGTAAGATTTATTATTTCTATACCTTTAACTATTACTTAAGTCAATAGATGTCAAGTAATGAGGTAAGGCTAGTTTTTTATTATATTCATTTTTATACTCAAACTGAATAGCTAATTATTTTTTTTTGGAAAACTCCAGAAAATACTATCAACATCAAATATACATAGGAAACAAAGATGCAGCATGCCATTCAATAGGGAAAGCTTAAAGAAGAAAAAAAAAGACATGCATTACAATTACAATTTTTAAGCTACAAATGAAAAGAAAATGCGAATGCCACCCCTTTCATTCAATAAAAAAAATAATTCTACAATCACAAAGTCATTTAGGTACCCAAATAAGAAAACATTTTTTGTTTCTATTTTAAAGAAAAGTCTAAATGTACTGATCAATGTTAACAGACTAAAACAAGTTAATAAAGCCTTCATTGAAAATGAAAAATGATTCATCAGGAGATGGCAAGCTTTGAAACAGTTACTGGAATGGACTATGAAGTATCACACACTTAGCCATGCTTATAGGACACTGGACACTAGGAGAGCCAGGCAAATCAACTTACCTCATCAGCACTGGCCACTCTTCCTATGGCAGTGTCTTACAACTTAACGAATAACCAGTAACGAAAGTCTGGCAGTAGTAAGAACAAATAGAAAATGTGGAGATTGCCTAGTAAGAACTACTCTTTCCAGTAAGCGAAACACAAGAAAGGTAGTCTTAGGAAGCCCTCGGGGTTGTTTTCCAAGAGATTCTTATCGGATGACTAAAAATGAGTTTTTAGTAGGAACACAAACACGCACACTAGAGTAAATAAGAGTATTCCTCCTCTGCTTGATTGAAGTAAAGAACTGGTTAATAGCAAGTCAATGTTGTTACACGACTAGGCCCAAAAGGTCATAAATACATTTAAGAAGCCTTCACAGAAGACAAGCCAAGAGACAATCACCAAGTTTCAATCAAGCGCAACACTTGTATCACAATTCAAATGATCACATAAATTCACAGCATTATTAAAGTAAAACTGAAGTTATAGATCCATTCAAGGTAAGTGAAAAATAAATAAAGTTGTACATACAAAAACAAAATGAACTTGTCCCAGAGCATGTGGTGCCAGATGAATGTCTACAGTCAGTGTATACAAATATTTAGAGATATAAATTCTACGCATATTAGTCTAAAGAAGTGACTTGACAAACAAAAAAGCTTGAGATAGGAACGACACGCTGTATCTGTACAAAATGGTGAGGGTAGGGTGTGTATGATGTACAAATGAAGCTAGTTTGCAATATACACTTTGAGTTCAGTTCATCATCTGTCATTCTCTATATTGTCAGATGCCAGAACAAACACATCAGAACCATTACTCTCCAGACTACACTTCCTCATCACTTCCATCGGAGCTTTAGTTTCATTGGCATTCACATTGATTAGCTGGGGGAGTTTTTTTTTGTCCTCTGCTCCTTTAGTTTTGGACGACTCCACATTGGATGCAGCTTCTCCCCCCACAGGAGTATTCTCATTCTGAACATCCTCCCCCTCACCTTTCTTTTTTCTATCCAACCTTCGCCTTCTCCTAGCTCTTGCCTTCTCCAGCTTTGGTAGGACAACTTCATTCCCAGAATCCACTCCTTGGCTTTCACTCCACAATAGAGACATTCCCTGTTGAGGTGGAACAGATGGAGGACCAGTTTGAACCAGGGCCACAGGTGACGGTGGTACATGTTGCAAAGGGGGTGGCTGCGGTAACCTAACTGTCTGTGGGGGAGGTGCCCTAACAACCTGTCCAGGGGGGAGAGTTGTTGGGTTCACCACTCTGATGGGGGCTGGAGCTCTGAGTAATGGCAGTGTCACTACAGGACTTTCAAGTAGGACAAAATTGCCTGGGCTACTGTCAACAGTGGTTTGTTGCTTCACAGGTATACTTGTAACTGGAGCAGTGCTGGTTGGAGCAGTGCTGGATGGTGACTGAACCAATGCACTGCTCACTGAGACAGTTGTGCTGGTATCTTGTTTACTTACTTCAGATGGTGGAACTAGCATTGGAGTCACAGCTCCAGCAACTGTTATAGGTGGTTTCGCAGGAGGGATGGCAGGAACTTTAGCATCCCCGTCACCCTCCTCTAATTCCAAACTGAGGTCTGCTGTAGAGTCAAAGGACCACTGACTGCTGACAGAGTTACCGCCATCAGAGAACTGATTGGCATCTATGGCTTTATCCTGTGTTGGTATAGGTGGATAAAAGTTGTCTGGAGTCTGTGTGCTCTTCTCCATGAAAATCCTTGTGATACGATCAGATATAGTTTGAGACTCCTGAGATTTTATTTCATCTTTGCCTGGGAACTTCATATTAGACAATGTAACAGATTTCTGTTCAGGCAAGGCTAAAGCTTTTTCAGCTTTTTCTGCATTAAGTTTTTCGTGAAGTTTTGCATCTTTCTGTTTTTCTGCCTCAATGATTTCATATGCAGGTCGACGAACAAACTTAGGAACAAATTCTGATGCACTTGGGTTTAATATTGAGCTGGTTAAGTCGCCAACCTTCATTGAGACAGGTGTGTCAAACACTTCATCATCAAAAGAGCTCTCAAAAGAGGGTTTCTGTTGGATACCTGGAGGAGTCTTTTCCCGAAACTGTTTCTCTCGCCTGCGTCTTCTTGCTGTAACCGGGGGCTCACCTTTTGATTCTGTTCTCTGACGAGGAATTGGTCTATCCAAAACACTTTTTGGTTCCTCTTCTGGTTCATAATCCACATGCCCTAACTCACCATAATCCATAGTCTTGGCATGCTTTAAGGCATCCATACGAAGTGCTCGTCTTGAACTTTTGTCAGTAGCAACAGTTGGTTCCTCTGCTTTAGAAACTTCAACAGTCTCAGGTTTCTGGGTTCTTCCTTTAGGGGTAATACTTTCAAGTGAATCTCCAAGCTGCTGAAAGTCACTCATATCAGTGGGATCTTCCATGGTATGATGTCGGCTGAGTTTGTTGAACTTGCGACGTTTGGCTTCAGCAGCGGCAAGTCCAGAAAAAGCTCCATCCACTTCGTCTTTCTTGGTGAGAAGGTCGCTGGTGGTGCTGGTCCCAGAATTTATACTGCTTGCTGAGGCTCCTAATCCTTGTACAGCCCCAGCTCCTACGACTTCCCCCGCAGCAGAATTGTTAATGGAATTAGTAGAAGGCAAACTATTTTCAGGCACTACACTAGAGTTATCACTAGTGGCAAGCTCATTCGTGTTAGTACTACTAGAATTAAGTGAAATGTCAGACAAAGAATCCCTTGGAACACTCATGAGCGTATTCTCTCGCTCTTTGTGCCTAATGGACTCAAAGAACCCATGGCGGAGGGCTTCCTTTAAGGTAATTCGATTCTCTGGTACATATTCAAGCATTTGTTCTATTACTTCCAGGATCTGAATGTGTTCCTGGCCTTTATCTTTCAAATAGTGCTGAGGAGAGATAGCATGTACACTCATATATCATCCTGGTATACCAACAACCTGACCCTTCAAATTTAACCTCAAACTATACATTAATAATAATTATAATAAGGGGAAAAATCAGTAAATGGTTTTGATAGCAACTTTTTTTTTACTTTTATTACATTATCGTTTAAAATGTTGAGTATTAACATTTTTTTGTATGCCAATATCTATTTTTTTGTATGCTAATTAAAACAAGAAAAAAAAACAAAATGCACAAGTTTAATAACCAAAGTGTTAGTTTCTAAAGTGATGCATTAGTCGAACAGCCTATCATGCAAAAGAAAGTTGATACTATAGCACACTTCCTGGATGAATCACTTTATGATTCAATTTCAAAAGTAAGTCATTTATTTCCTACTTATAAGTATACTACTTGAGTTTCAATCTGCCTAATTATATCAATGAAAAAAAATCCAAGTTTCGGTTGTTAAAAATGAAGGGAAAAAAATGGGAGACACTGGCATTAATACACAAATTTACAATGAGAAGACACAGCATAACAAAGCATGTCATTTAGCTTAACCATGCAAGGAGGGCTGACAACATCAGATACTATGAACTATGGTAAATAAAACAAGAGACTTCTGTATCACCACCACCATACAGAAATCCCAGACACAGTTGGCTAACCACTTACTTTATGGAAAACAGCTTTCCAGCATCTCATGGCTTTATGGTTCCAGTTAGAGACATCTCTTAAATTATTACAATTATAAAATAATAATACAAATACTTTAAACATTTCTGATTGCAATTCAGCAAATGTTGTGCTGGACGAGTGTTATTGCCTTACCCTCAATGGTTTACAAGTATCTCTGACGTAGCGTCCAGCAGATGATTTTTCATCCCAGTCCAGGCACCCTCGGTAGAAATATTTCTGCTTCCTTTACAAGCACAAGCACACAGAAATAAGGACCAAAACAACGGCACCAGATGGTTTTCATGATGGTGGTGGGGGAATGACGTTGATGAGGTGGAGCAACACATTCAGGCATTACATAATGGTAGAGGAGAAGAAAAGAAAAACAACTGAGACTGGTGACTTTTTAAAAACATGCTTAAGCTAGTCGAAATTTGGAATCTGACATTTCAAAAGAACACAGCAATCAACAAGTCAAAACTCGTTATAGAAAGCATATTATTAAAGGTCAGATCAATATATTATTTTTCATAAAACACATTGCACTGGTAAACAGTTCTTTACTTTCAATACGAGCTTTGACTCTTCTGTCCTTTTCAAATTTCAGAATTACAACAAAAATATATAAATTAAAAAAGAAGTCTTTTGGTGTGTCTTGTTCATCAACTGCCAGAGCTGTGCCTAGACAACATTTAGTGATGATTATTTCTGACAAGATCAACTCAGCACAGACTTAACACAAGAGTGAACAACTATAGACAGCTATAAAAGATGCATATCAATACAAGAATTAGAGTCATCCCAAAAATTTTGATATTTATTTGTCTATAGATCTAAAACATGGTTCTAATTCTTGTGGAGACACAAAACTAATTCAAGTGCTGCACTACATTTCACTGAACAAAAGATGTTTCAAACAATGTATGCTTAGTCGGAGAAGTGCTGATGTTAAATAACTTTATAAAAAAAGTTCATGATTTTTACTTTTACTCAAAAATCAACTGATTCAAGTACAAGAAAGAGTTTAAAATTGATGAAGAAACTAATGTTTTCACTCAACTTTCAACTTTGGCACTGATCATAAGTATATTGATAACACAGCAATCTTAATCAATGAAAATTTGGGATTCAAAGAAGACAACTACTCAGCTGAGCATAGGTAAAATAAATGCAGCATATTGTTGAAAATACCAATAATGAATTCATTATAAAAAAAAAGGTTATTTATGATAAAATTTTTTTACAAAAATTTTAAGCCATTGATAAAGATTCTAGCATGCATTGTTGAAACACTTTTCATTAATACAAAATAATCTGCCACAAGAAATCACAGGCCATGCAAAGCGTCATGAACTGTTGCAGCGCACTAACACAAAAAAGTTATTAAGACGATAAGGGTGATGACACACAACATAAGTCGGTGTACGCAGTAGCGTACTCACATATAGTGGTTTGCAGTTTTCTCTAACATAGCGACCAGAAGAAGTTGTTGGATCCCAGTCAAGTCGGCCATGCCAGAAGTAGTTGGTTCTAGAGCGTCAGTGTTTATTAGCATAAGGAGGTTATTGTTTAAATAAGAAAAAACGATGTATTCACTTCATCAACAAAAACAATACAAATAAAACCACACAAAGACAAAAGTTGCATTGTACTGCAAAGAAAATTGTGTACACTGGCAGATTGGAAAGAAAAAAAAATTAGGTGTATGTATTCTGAATGAAGTTCAAAGAGTAATTTAAACTAGCATAGACTTAAAACTATTTATTACAAAATAACATCATCTCCTACATCATTGTGTTGGGATATGCATTATAAACACAAAACTCACTTTGTTTTTTTAGTCATTCTGTAAGGCATGGAACCTAAAATTCTTTCCATCATGGCAAGATGTTCTTTATTATCATGGGTCTGAAAGAATAAGGAATAGTTTTTTTTCTTCAGTAAGGTGTTGAGAATAATGGATTTACTATTCAGCCAAAAAGAGATTAAAAAAAGAAGTCTTCTTTACACGATTTAACTCATTTTTATTTTTTTTCTCTCATATTAATAGAAACATGAAAAATTATCAAAATTCAATATCATATGAATAAATGTTCATACCAGTATACCAGCTAATGTAAATCAAAGCTCTAATATATGTATATATATATATATATAATATACTAGCTAATCTCTACAACAAGGGAAGTCCATTTCAAGAACATTTGTACTTTAGGGATTATGTACATTTTAAAACAAACACAAAGCTTGGGGTCTACCGAGCCATCATCCTACCTACATTGCTCTATGCCTCAAAAACATGGACAGTATACAGACGACATGCCAAGAAACTAAATCACTTTCACATGACATGTCTGAGAAAAATACTAAATGTCAAATGACAGGACAGAATGCCAGATACTGAGGTCCTTCAAAGGTCTGCAAAGCATCCACACAATCCTGATGCAGTCAGAGCTGCAATGGGCAGGACACGTGTGCAGAATGGAGGACCACCGCATCCCAAAACGTCTCATGTATGGCCAATTAGGAGAAGGAAAGCGCTCGCAAGGTGGTCAAAGAAAGCGCTTCAAGGACACCCTCAAAGCTTCTCTAAAGGAATTCAACATTGACCCAGGTACCTGGGAGATAGAGGCACATGACAGAGTATCATGGCGCCGCGCTGTGAGATCCGGCGCATAGGTTGCTGAGGAAAAAAGAACAACGCTGGCGAAAGAAAAACGCAGGAGAAGGAAAGCAAGGCAAACGACACTAGCTCCAGCTGGAATTACCTGCCCAGAGTGCAGCCGAACATTCCGGGCTCGCATAGGTCTCACCAGCCACATGAGGAGGCACAAAACTCCAGTGCAAAGCCCTCAGCCCCCTGGATGACAAAGTGGTCATCATCGAACCACGATGGACAAACTATATATATACATTTTAAAACAGGGGCTTTGGTTTATGATACAAAAATAGCAGCTAGGCTAAGTCTATAAAAAATAGTGCCCCAAGTTTATATTTTAGAAACAATTATGTAAACAAAAACTTTCTTCAAATAAAAAATAATCTCAGGACTTACCTGAAACAGAGTGTATCCAGTATACAATTCAAACATAATGCAACCTATACTCCAGACATCACATGGCTGGGCCCATCCTAGTTCTGAGAATTAAAAAAAATTGAAAAGTATAAATATCAAGGAAGACTATTGAGTTCATCTTTTCAATACGAAACCATTGACAAAAATAAAACTGCATGTTTACCTAAGATAACTTCTGGTGCTCTGTAGTGTCGAGTTGAAACTATAGTACTGTGGTGCTCATGGTCAAATGTGGCAGAGCCAAAGTCAATTAACTTTATATCAGTGTTTTTGATTCGCCTTTCATCCCTTTTCTAAATATAAGATTTTAAAAAATGCATTAAAAAAAGTGCTTACAAAAGTACAAGAAATAATTTCAATTGTTAACAACACCAAACAGTATTCATTCTTTCTAAGAAACAGGCAATGAATACGAAAAAAATAATTATAATAAAAATAAAAACATATTTTAAAAAATAAACATGACTGTAAAACTATTTAATAAGGGTTAATACAACAAAAGATAAATTAAGTATCAAAATTTCCCATAGAAAAAAATTCACTTGTCAATAACAATAAATAAAGTAAAATTTTATCTTTAAAAAAATCTTGAAGAAATTGTGCATAAAAGGATCAGCTTTAAAAAAATGAAACAAAATCACATTCAAACAAAAGTGGGTTAATGTAAGAAAAGGGACAACAGCTTTGCACACCCTGATGTAATAGAGGTAAACAAACTTACAGACAATCTGCTGTGACATTTCTCAGCAAACTCAAAAGGTGACTGAAAGTAAGAGATGGACACTATAAGCACTACATGGACGGGTCAGCATCAGTACAGCATGCACAATAGTTTGAATAGCCAACAAAGTCTTCACGCACACTGGTTTTAGGCCTAGCCCTGGAGTGGCATGACTCATAGGGAGGGAGGGGGAAGGAGTGTCTAATGTTTTGTAATTCAATGTTTCTTAGTCATAACTTTTTTAAAAACTTAAACAATTAGCTCTTAATTTCACTGTGTATGTTTGTTAGTGTGTCTTGTATATATATTGATTTGGCCCTTTACAAAAAATATTTGATCTCTGTGTTTATATATTTAAGATTATAAAGAAGAACAGTCACATAGTTTTCAGACACATAATGTTCAAGTTTATTTGAAAACAAGTTTGGAATATAATAGTGTGTCAATTAAAATGTATACAAGCCTGCTTCATTTGCTATTTTGGGGTGTGCAAAGTTATTGTTTGTCTAGACTTACAACAAATGTTTCAAAACCATTACCAAGTATCAAAAAGACATTAAAAAATGAATCTATTGCATCACTTAAAAACAAGGCATGCTTCAAAAACACCACAGACACAGCTTTTTAACTTTGTATGTAAACTGCTTACATGCCTTATAAATATTTTAATTTAAATAAAGAAATATTAATTAATTTTTTTTTTTTTTGAATTTTAAATAATACTTTTAAAATGCTAAACTATTTAACTTCCTATTTGCTTTGATCTGTAACTGTACTATCTTTGCTCACAGCAAATGTCTTCACACACTATTATATCATGCTAACCAGCACAGACGTGTCAATGCTAAGTTATCACAATCAACTCTTCTTCACTAGGGTAGCCCAACCACATTTTACCTTTTTGGGATTGAAGTAGGTGTCGTAGTCTGAATTAACAAATAGGATGTTTTCTGGCTTAAGGTCTGTGTGGGTCAACTGGTTCTCATGCAGAACTGAAGAGCACAAGAAGAAAATCATTACAGTCACTTCTAAATGTTAGCTGGCTATTGACCAAAAGATCTGTTCAAATGTTTTGTAACGATGAATATTCTCATAATTTTAGGTTTCAGTAAAACTGAACTTCAGGTATTTGTAAAAAGTTGTGTACTCAAAAAAGTTTGAATAATGTTATAACTAATAAGCTGAATCAACTTACAATTTACTGCATAACACAACTGATAGGATATGTGTCGAACTTGTTCCAATGTATAGGGAACATAATTATTTTCTTTCTGTGAAAAACATAAATGCATATTGTCACCAAAAATCTTATTTTTAGACTACTATACAAGTCAAGCTAATGAATGAGAGGATACCAATAGTAAATCTATTTTAAATGAGCAACTTACAAGGAAGTCAAAAACACTGAGACCCAGCATATCAAAACCAATACACATGTGCCCATGGAAATCAAACCAGTCAAGCATTTGTACACACAAGCTGAAAATACAATCAAAATAATACACTTCATTAGATTTAATTCATTTTTTTATTATCTGACCTTGTAAGTTACAATAGCTCTTTTTAACCTAATTATACTAATGCATCAATTAAGTGTATCTAAGATATTACCAGCATGGAATTAGGCTACATTGAGATATGACCAAGTAAAAACAAAATGAGATGTAACCAAGTAAAAGTCTGCATGAGATAGATGTTAAGCAAAGTTAAAACTGCATGATATATAAGATAAAACAATTAACTGACAACTTATGCAAGTCTACATACTATTTTCCTTGTGGATCACGTTCCCTGAGTTTCTCCAACACATTGATTTCCAGCTTGGCTGCTTCCCTGTATTTTTCAACATTTTTAATGATCTTCAAGGCCAGGCGCTCATTAGTGCCCCTGATAATATTAATGAGAATCAACGATTATGAGCATGCATGGAAGTGAGTTAAGTAGGACTCTTAAAATCTATTGATAGTTACAAGACAAAATATGTCATGAGTCAGAGAAAAACAGGAAGATGTTGAAAGGAGGGGCAACAAGAACAAATATTACAAAGTCCAAAGGAATGGACAAGAATAACATAACCTTCTAGGAGAGTTTTTTTTTTTTTTTGGAAGTAAAAAGACAAAATATATCAGGTGTCATTGATCAGTACAGAGATTGGGGATTATTCTTTGTTTACAGTTTCATCAATAGCTTTTTTTCAGCCAAGCTACCCTAGTACTTATACAATGTATACAGGTGATCTGTCATACAAATTTGTGTTCATTGGATAAATCATTACACTGGACTGAGTTTTAAGATATTAACATCTAAAATTTATCTACATCATGTCTTGACTGAGTTTTAAGATATTAACATCTGAACA
>JADKLZ010067759.1:0-52363 GCA_021533235.1 Biomphalaria straminea | reverse complement strand
AAGATACACACAGACCATTCAAGTCAATGACCAAACTTAGGCCTGTATGTATGGTACTGCTTGTTTCATGTCTATGTAATCTCAATTGATCAGACGTGATGTTCATTTAGCAGAACTCTGCGCTGCGGGGGGGACTTGGTGGCGTTTAATGAGCTTTCGGGTCACATGATCTGCCCTCTCCACGACACGCCCATGGATCTACCTTTATAGCAACACGCAATCGAATCACGGTATATCGAACTTTCTTCGTGGTATCGGTGTACACTTAGTATCTGCTACATAGCAGCACTCCGAGTCTTCGAATACGTCTATTTTTTTTTTTTACAGTAGACCTTAAAGAGAAGACGAGTTGAATGTTCTTTGGGTGGAGGCGGTAGTTGCACTAGTTGGGAGGGGGCAGAGGTAGCCTTCCTACCTTTATACCCTACAACCACAATATCCGCCACTTGTTTAAGAATATTGCTGTAACTCTTGTTTCCACACCATTATTGTGGTGCGCATTTGTGCACTATTAAAACACTGTGATGACAATAGTTGGACACAGGAAGGAGAACTCGATGTAAAGTTGGTTGTTGATATCGGCCTTGTTTGGAGATCTATGTTGATTAAACTTATATTGTTATTGTTTTCCCTCGCCGTTGAGTTGCTTAATGTAAGATATTACAATATCTATGTACAGTGGCGTCACTAGGGAAATACTGGGGATGCGGGCCGCACTTAATGACGCTCTCCCTATTGATGCCACTGTGTATGTAGACTGCAATTGAATAAACAATTAGAGCGCGTATGTACATTTTCATTTCTTTGAAAACAAGCGCAGAAGACGCAATGAAAATTTAACAGACAGACGGTGGACATAGGCTTTGTCAAGTTCAGATATTGCAAAATATGGAGGTCATAACTGGGCTTGAGTGGTCACGTCAAGTGCTGCATTTCGTCCTGAATGCAGGGCTGGATAATGATTACACATGAGTAGCACTGTGTAGTGTGTAGTTGACCCATGGCTTCTACATCATATACGACAAAAGGTGGAGAGGTGTGAAGGAGTTTACAAACTAAAAAAAAAACAACTTTCAAACTATATTAATCAAAATTAAAGGTAAACAAGATTTAAAAACAATAATAATAATAATCCTTAAAAAAAAATAAAAGCGTATCTAAAGAGGAAGAACTCCTTCTTTAAAAATACCAATCTACCAATAATGTAAAATTTATTTCCCTTGATCGATGTCACACAAAATAATTAATTACCAATAATTAATTGACGAAACAAATTCTACATTATTGTGATATATATAGTTTTAAATATGGATTTTTTTCCCTTAGATAAGTATTTTTTCTTTTGTTTTGTCTTGTTTATTTCAGTATTTTTTAATTTAATTTCTATTTTGCTTGTTTTAAGGGATTCTGACGCTCCTTCGGGCAATAGAAGCTGGAAACATGAACAAGACACTACACTAAATGTTTTTTTAAAATATGTGGAATGGCATATTGACTCTTTACAAAACTATTATATCATTCAAAATCATTTAGGCAAAGTTGACATTTAACTATCTGCATAACTATCAGCTCATTAAATTCTTATTTCTGGTGTTCGTTCTGAAAACACTGAAACGTGCCTGTTTACCTGCCTGCAAGCAAGGATCACTTCGTGGGCCGATTTTGAATTTGTGTTTCTACACAAACTGTCCTTTGTAACATTGTTTTTTTTATTATTATTATTATAAGTCCTATATATTTAATTATCACTGTTTATGAATCTAATGTTACTGTACTTATGAAGTCTACTCTTGTCTCTCCTCTATATATGTGTGTATTTCTTTGGCATCATATAACTGCCTAATGACTGATGCCGAATCACACGCTTCTTCATTTCTCTCTCTTTCTCTCCCCCTCCCTTTCTCTCTTCACTCTCTCTCTCTCTTTTGTTCTCACTCTCTCTCTCTCTCGGTTTCTCTCACTACCTCTCTCGGTTATTTTTAGACACGTCATATAACACAGAAATAAGAGCAGTTCTGGATAAAAGTGAACCATTATCTCCCCTGATTTGATCGAGTCAGACAGCCATAACACTCAATTAGAAACTTTCTCAGGAAACCTCTTGCAAAACAAATGTGACCTAGATTAAAAGTTTTGTTTTGAAGAAGGGGGAGAACTGTCACATTATTAAAATGTGAAAAAATAAAATTATTTCCCCTTGGGTGCGTGTGTCTTTTTCCACAAGAAGGAAGCATAGGTGAGCATGCTGGGAAAAGTTGTCCTGATAAAGATCGATTTAACAAAAACTAAGTCCAAAAAAAAAATTTCATACATCTTATTTAAAAAAAAAGGAGTTGGTCAATGATTAAACCCCTCAACAAACACACACAAAGGCAGAAACACTTTCTCTCGCCATATAGAACTCAACTGTTACAAATAGGGCCTACTATATCTGACAAAACTAATCAAAACATTATAATTAACCCTGTTTTCATTTTGATCTAATGGTTAAAATTAATCCTGTCTTCATTCTGATAGAAATGTTACAAAAAGACAGAAGTTTCCCCAATATAAGCTCATAAAAAAAAAAATCAAGATCAACTTGAGCAGAAATCTTTTATTTCTCTCTACGATAAACAACATTCATTAATGATTGGGTAAAGTGACATAGAAATATATATATATATGTATGTACATTTATCACAGCATTCTTTGACCTTTGCACTTTGCATGTTAAGTAAAAAATCAATATCAAAGTAAGTCTGACATAAAATAAAAAAACTTGCAATTTAAATAGGAGTAAATAATTTTTTAAAAATCTAGTAATATATCTGAGACGGTGAACATTTCTCTATGGTGAACATTTCTCTTTTGTGAACGTTTCTCTAAATGAATTTAAAAGTTTACTATACAATTGGATTACTGATAAAGAAAATATATAATGTGAAAAATTCAATTTAATATTCACACAAATTTGTTTGTTCAACTCAAAGTTCCTTTGTCTCTTTAACAACTATTCTCACAGTATTCAATTTCCATCAAGTATTCATGCTCATATTTACATCAGACAAGAGTATAAGCATATTGAAATTAAACAGAAAATATAGAAATACAAAACTGTTGTTTTTTATTAAACAAATTTATTTGACTGTAAATTTTGGAAAGTGTGTGACCACCAAAGTGTTGATCCTTTGTTAAAATGTATCACCACAGCATCTCAACATTTCAAATTCATCTTTCAGTATTTATATCCCCCACGTTTAAGAAAAAAAATTTTTATCTTTTATTTAGATTCAAAAAATTTTGACTTCATTTGTACCCTAACAAAATATATCTGTCCAACTATTGTGCACACAAAAAATATTTAGATTGTATGCAAGGAATTAATTCTAACAGCTAATCAAGGTGGCATCGCTATGGGGAGAAGGGGTGCAGATGACACCGGATAACAACCCAACCAATACTTCTGGCTTAGAACAATGTTTGAGACCATTATACAATTTTTGGGATTTATTTTTTTTGTTTTCAAATACTTTGAATGTTGTTTTCAATGTTTCCTTGCATGACTGGCTACTTGATCGTTTCAACTTTCATTTTTCTGACAAGCAACTTTAGTATCCGCAGCATGGAACTCTGTAGTGCTTCAGTTTTTATGATAAGGGATTTAACTCTAGCTGGAGTACATGAGTTGGGGGAACTTGAAGCTCAGTGTTGACCTAAAAAAAAAAGAAAAAACTTTTATAACTCAGACACCAATTATCAGATCAAATTTATGTGGCTCATTAATTCACTAATCGGGATAGATAAGACATGGATCAATAAAAAAAAAGTCAATCAATTTGTTAATTAATTACTGTTAATTAATTATTTTATTTGATACCAACAAGGAAAATGTATTCACAAATACAGCTACATATGTAGGGTCTAATCCTCTTAGATAATTGTACATGCTATTTCTCCAACACCCATTCTCAGATCAAGTTGAAACTTTAAACAACTATTTATTGTGCCTAACAAAACACAAATCAATTTAAAAAATGAACCAGTTAGTCAATAATTTTTTTTGTTTGATATTGAATAAGGGAAATAGCTTGTACATTATTGGTAGATATGGTTTTAAGGACAGAGTTTTTCCCCTTTAGATATGCTTTGTTTTTCTTAAAGGATTTTTTTTTATATTATACTTGTTTGATGATAACACAAGATTATACCTCACATATTTAACCTTTATCTGTATTGTATTATAATACAACAAAGAGTTATTTTAAATATAAGCTCTTCAAAATAAGATGTAAAGGATAAGCTATACAATATAACCTGTGAAAAAGATAAGCTGTACAATATAACCTGTGAAAAAGATAAGATGTAATGGATTTGTGGTCAGAGATAGAATAAAATTAAGTTTTTCTATTAAACTTTATTCTTATATAAATTTAGGAAGAGCTCACAATCAGCAGTTTATCAAGCACAAAAGTATAACAGAAGATTGTTAGGTTCAGTGCTGGAACAAGCGGCAGAAAGCCTCAAGGTGGTAAAGCGACTGGCCATGACCAGGTGGGGGAGCCAAAGCAAACGTCTTGCGGGCCCTCTACATTGGGTCTGTGAGGGCAAGGATTGAGTATTTAGCTCAAGTCTATGCCTCACAAACGTCTCTAATGGGCCTGGATTCTGTGCAGAACCAAGCTGTTAGGCTGATCTGTGGTGCATTTCGTACAATACCTATTCTGCTGGCGAGGTCATGATGGATCTCACACCAAGATGATTGCTTCACATTAGATGAATGAATGTTATTCTGAGTTTTTATCTCTAAGAAGATTATTTTCAAACTAAAACCATTGCTCTAGAATTGGCCCTAAAATGCCCACATAGGAAATGAAATATCAAATGATGTTTGCTGGACGAGTCCTTAGACAAAATAAAACAAGCTTCTCAATGAGTGCTATAACATGCAGACTGAAATGCAAGCGTAAATGTATCACACCTTTATAGAAGCCCTAAGGCAATAGGACGCCAGTTGGCAAGAGGCTGTAAAAACTGGAACTGTGGAAGCCAATCGGGGGTAAAAACCGGAGGTGGGGAGACGACTCGCCCCCCCCCCCCCCAAGTGAGAAGTGAGTCCCAGTCCTTACACATTGGATGTTCTTGTGTTTAATTAAGGTTGAAGGTTTATCAATTATTTTGACTTTGTTCTAATTACCTACAAGTTTTTGTACCCTTTTTTTTCAATCTTATGAACAGTGTTAGTCTTGTCAGCTGCATCTCTTAAAAACATCAAAAGTAAAGGAGGATCAATCTATCCTTGGATCAACTTATCTAACCTTAGAGTTAATATACTGATGCAGTAAGAGCTTCAGTTCCGAGTTCTGTTGTCGAAGACTTTCAGTGTCTGTTAACAGTCCAGATCTACTCTTCAGAACATCACTGAAAGTTGAAAATGTAACATTAACTTCAACAGTTACAAGGTAGTTTTAAGGTGACATGTCACCATAAGTTTTTTTACAACATGTGTCCCAAACTTTTTTCTTAACATAAAACTTCAGAACATTCTGAGTATTTAACAGAACACTTTGCTTATTTTTTTAGAGAGATTAATTCACATCGTGGCCTACAAGTTAATTACTCCAGTAGATCATGGAACACTTATTTAGGCCAGTGTTTCACAGAACACAGTTTGAGAAACACTGTTCTAGACAAAGAGATTTAACAAACAGGTAGATTTCACAGTTCTGTGGTCAACAGCTTTCAGTGGTTTCATGTGGTCAGCACCAGTCTCAGATTAACAACAGTGCAAGACTGTGGATGCCCATGCCCTCAAAAAGAGGCCTCCACATTTCAAAAATATAAATTTATCTACAAAATTTTCATATTAACCCTTAAAGTGCTGAGCTGTTTTAAAATGAGTGCGTACAAAATGGAATTACAAGAAATAAACTACCACACGCGTTTTAAGGGTTAAAGACAGGAAAATTAAGGATTTTTTTTTAAAGGTTAAAAGTATTCTACTTTTTTCTTCACAAATATGACCTGCTTTTAGATTTATAATAGTATTACTTGAAGCTTGAAGAAAGGAATGGCCTACATATAAATCCTGCCCAGGTCCTTCACTTTAAATATATGATACTTGCTAGCATAAGTATTTATCTTTCTTTATCCAAAAACTACTAGAAAAAAATTCCAATGATGCAAAAAAAAAACATTTCTGCTCAGTAGACATAGCAGTATTGCTTGGCCACCAAATCAGCTTAAGAAATTATTATACATAGAAATAGAAAAAAAGTTGCATGCCAATTATAAACTTTCTACATTTTTCTGGCAAAAAATCAGGATAAATGTATCTTATTTTTAGAGAGGTTCTCCTATATTTGTAACTCTTCAACTCATAAATAAAAATAATTCAGTCTAATTTAACATTGCAAAGATTTCATTAAAAGGACTCACTGGTATTTATCCAAAGAGTCAATCAGAGCATCCCACACTCTTTCTCTGTGAGGAGATAACAATGTGGCATATTTCTCCCAGTACCCAGAGTCCAGTGTGTCATCTCTATCTTCTAGAGTGGTCAACTGAAACTGACCTTTCTTCTGATCAGTTTTCCTGGAAATATTCATTAAGGCCATATTCTAAAATCTAATCATAAATCTCAAATCATTTTTTTCAGAGAAAGAAAATATACAAGATTATAAAGAGAGTTTATGTTTCACACAAACTTAGATGCGGCCCATATAGGTCCTCCTATGGGTCATCTGTTTGGTAAGTAATGCATATAAAAAGTCAGGTTCTGATAGTTTCAGCAAGAATATCAGAATGTATTTGGTACAAACTATCAACAATCACAATCCTACCTCTCATCATATAAAATGAATGTGTGTGTAACAAAAATAGTTAGATAGTTATAATGACTGGCCAGCTAATGTTATATTAATTATTATTATTATGTTTATATTCCTAAGTATTCAATTAAATGATTTTTGTCAAGATATGATTCTTCATGAACCGGGTTGTAGGTATGTGACTGAATGATCAGCTAATTGAAGGTTGACCTGCAGATGAGGAAGTTGGTGAATCGCCAATCTCTAAGTCTCATATATGGAAGTCTTTTTGGCTTATAAATTGCTAGTACCACTAGTAATAAATATAACTCAACACGGGTAATTAAACCTTGTTTTAAAAAAAGGAAATCATTTCACCAAAGCTTACTTTCCGTGTCTACGCACATCCTCCACAAATGCCTTCAGGGCTTTGAAAACTTCATTGGGGTGAATGAGCTCAACAAAGTCACTCGGCACTCTGTTCAGCTTCATCTGACTGTCCAAAATCCTCTGGACTTCTTCTGCTGTGCTGTCAGCCTGCCAATAAATTAGACAGAGGAAAAACTTCTGAATATCAACATGTTCCTAAAGGTGTTTAGTCAATGAAGTAAAATGAAGGATGTTGATATCTTGAAAATGAGTAAAGAAAACTGATACTTTTATATGCAAGTGCTTTAACTCTTTCTCTCCATAATTATTTACCACATTCTGGTGAAATCAACGTTGGTATCGTCAGTTAGGAGAGAAAGAGTTAAAGGGATATTTGAATGGCCACCATACAATTTAAGTTCTAAAAACATGTGAAAATAGATCATGGTAGAAAATGGAATAAATAAAATGCGATATTAAATTGAAAATTAAATCAGCTGTATTGATTTTTTTTTTAAACACAGCTTAGGGCTAATAAAACTGAGAAGTTTAAAACACCCAATGTAATCAATGGGGCATACATGTCAATTAAAAATGTATTGTTGATGTTACAAGTTAACTGGTGGTGTGATATGGAGCATGGGACTGATTGACACAGGCCAGCATACTGCAAGTGGTCAAGCCTAATGAAGTACAGAGGAAGGGATAACCCGTTCAGAAAATACTGGTCTAATTCACTGGCAGATCATTGTGAGATAAACATGGCATTTCAATAATTTCCAGAAGTCTCTGGGACACTAAATATAGAGAGTCCAAAAGAGCAGAGATTAAGTAAGAGTCTGGAACAAGTTCAGTCAGATGTACAGTATTTGGTTGTCACTTTGTTACACTTAAAATATTACTTTATCTGAACCTGAGTTGTCAAACTCTTCAAGTTGGTTTTGTCTTCACTCAAGAAAGAAATGTTATTGACAAAAAATAAACATTATTATTGCTATTATTATTTAAAAGTATTGATATATCTAAATATGTATAAAATAAGTAATTCTTACATCTTTATCATTACTTTCTGCTTCTGTTGCAAGGTCTCCTTTGGAACCTTCTTTAACTGGCTAAATACACAAGAAGTAGAAAGAGTACATAGATTTATTAATTCTTTACAAACATTAAATAGAATAAATGTGATTCTCAGTTATAGATCTGAAAAACAAACAACTGAGACACTACCTGCTAATGGGAGAATTTAGAAAAGACTTGGCAGTTATTATTTTTTTGTTCTTTACTATTTATCAAATAAATATCAGTCCGATCAGCATCATAGGGTATGCCAAAGTGAGCTACAATCTGCCTAAGGATCATCCTTGGCATTTTCCAGTACGACCTCATCATGGTTGCCGAGAGAACATCCCGCTCTCAGGGGATGGCGAAGAGTACTGGTTGCTTGCCACTGATGAATGGCAAGTGGAAAAGTACATCGAAGGGGTTTTGTCCAGTCCCCCCCCCCAACCTGTGGAGCCCCAGGGCAACAGTGACTAAGACACCACTGGTTCTCTGAAAAGCGGATAGCGCTGGACACCAACTCGAGGGTTGGTCGGGTTCTCCTGGGACTCTGCTGATTCACGGATCTCTCTTTAGGCAAAGACTGGATTGACTGGCTCGGCCTTCATGAGCTGTGTTGGGCGGTCTGGTTGGTGCTCACAAGCTAGGCTCTAACTAGCCCGTTCCCTGGTGCGCTAGTGGAGGAATTCATTGTGACCTAATGGTAGTTCCAGGACTGAGAATGTCAAGCAACGTGTACCACCCCACGCCTGCCTTTCAAGAAACTCACATGCCTAAGGGTCATCAGCTCCTGATTTTTTTTCTCAAGGTTGACTCCCAAAGCCTATTTCTCTTGAATGTAAGGCACTCCAATACAGCCAATCAAATATTCTCGCACTTACATGTGGCTCAGATATTGGGTCAGACAGAACTGACAGGAGAAGAGGCATCTTAGCCACAAAGCTTCAAGCAGGAGGGGGGATCATCAGCTTTGGTAGGCTACCCACCTAGGAGAAGGGAAACTCCAAACTTCTGTTGCCTGGCAACCAAGGGTAAGACATATTTACTTTAAAAAATCTGATATAGAGCATTCTACATAAGTAAAAACATCTTTAAACTACTCTTACCTTTTCTCTGATGTTTATAAAATAGGTTGTCAATTTATGAATGTCTTCCTCAGTTTCCAGACCCAAGGCCTAGATTGAAACAAAAATGTGCATTAATACAAAAATAAAGTGAACAAGCACAAAGACCTGAAACACCAGATGAAGTGAAATTATATGGAGTGAACAGTAAAAGGGCCTTCTATGTCTACACAATGTTTCATTCTCTTGACGCTCAGAGAATGAATAGTAATTTTTTTAAAAATTAGTTTCCTTTCAAAGATGAACAATGTAAGAACTGTGAATGTTGTGAATGAAGATTAATTCAAAAGAATAATGTTATTAGAGCAACCACATCAACTATATCACTAGGCTTTCTATGAGAAGAGCATCTGACAATTAAAAAAAAAAAATAAATTATTAAACATTGAGAAATCAATAAAAGAAATATAATTAAGAAATGTTTAAACACTACTATAGGTTAGAGGACTTTTTAAACTATATTATAACAGAAAAGAGGCTGAGTCCTTGGCTTCTGAACCGGGGGACCAGGGTTCGAATCCTGGTGAAGACTGGGATTTTTATTTCTGGATCCTTGGGCGCCTCTGAGTCCACCCAGCTCTAATGGGTACCTGACATTAGCTGGGGAAAAGTAAAGGCGGTTGGTCGTTGTGCTGGCTACATGACACCCTCATTAACCGTAGGCCACAAAATCAAATGACCTTTACATCATCTGCCCTATAGACCACAAGGTCTAAAAGGGGAACTTTGCTTGCTTTGCTTTTTTTAACTCTTTCTCTCCTAACTGACGATATTAACGTTGATTCCATCAGAATGTGTTAAATAATTACGGAGAGAAAGAGTTAAAACAGAGAACTTACAGCAAAAATATTATCCAGTTTAATAAGAGACTGTTCATCTTTCTCCAAGGGAAGTAACAGCTTGTTCAGTTTCTGTTCCACTAGAAAACCCTGAAAAGTCAAGTATTTGCAAGTATTAGTTGTATTTTGATTAATTAGAAAGCATTGACTGTTAGCAGATTTTTGCATCATTAATGATAACTACTATGTAAAGCTCTTTATTTTTCTTTTTATAAGAAACCAGTCTGTATTTTTAATTGACATTAAATTATCTTTTCAAGAGAGATAACTCACCCCTTCATCGCATAGCAGCTCTAGGACTTTCTTAATGGTGGATGCTGAAACATTCTCGTAGATACCGGCATCATTTCCACTCTCAATGGCCACAAATCCACTCTCCTGAGATGTGGCTTCTAAAATGAGAAATGAATTTTTATTTATGTCTTTCGTGTATATTAAAGAGATAAAAAAAACAGAAGTTGAACAGACTAGTTTTTTTTTTATGCATTAGATGTAGCTAAATATGCAAAATCTTCCAGCCGAATAAAATGTTGCAATGTTTTCTGACCTTGGTGAGCCAGGAGTGGGTAGTGAGAGTGACTTAGTGCTTATAAATCCTGAGAGTCATGGGACTCTTCTACCAATTTTACTGGGTGGCGCCATAGTTGAATAGTTAAGTGCTTGGCTCCCAAACCTGGGGTCATTGGTTCCAATCTCTGTGAAGACTGTGATTCTGAATTTAGGGATTTCAAATTTCAAGGGCACCCCTGAGTCTTCCCAACTCTAATGGGTCCCTGACTTTAGTTGGGTAAAGTAAAGGCAGTTGGTCATAGTGCTGGCCAAATAACACCCTGCTTGTTAACCGTTGGCCAAAGAAACAGACAACCTTAACATAATCAGCCCTGTAGATCATATAGGTCTTAAAGGGGACCAATGTTGTTATAAAGATAGATAAACCAAGACAGTCAAACTTTCTATTATATATCAGCAATTAATTAATAATAATTCATTAATTAATAATAATATTCATAATAAAATAATAATAATTAGAGTATGAATGGGCCCAGGAATATATTGATGTTTGATAAAGACTCAATGACAAATATTGTGTTTCCAGGCACTCTAAGCACAAATGAAACCACTATAGAATGATGATGTAAATGTATTACTAACTAGACATGATATCATGCAGTATTTTAGATGCTGATGTTCCACCAGTGTTTCTGCTGCTCATAAGAGGGCCAACATTATCCATAAAGTGCCTGTCAATGAGATGAATAGCACAAATGATTACAATGTAACAAAAAACTGATGAAAAAAAAAAAAAAATTAACATACCGCTGGTATAATACAAAGAAAATTAAATTGAGTAAAAACAAGTTTTAATGGTAATGTCTGCGGTAAACATAGATATGAAACTTTATCTGAGGTTTATCTTATCTATTTTTTTTAATTTTGAGGCACAGTGGCTAAGTGGACATGTCTCTTTAGAAATAGATCTAGACTATGATCCAAATTGAACTAAAGTATTTTTATGACGATTATCCATATTTTCACAAAATTAAATATATAACATATAAAACATTGTCTTAAGTTCACCATTCGATGTCATCACTCATGAAAAAAATTAATATAGAAAAATAGAGCCTTTTTTAGCCGCTACTCTTTAAAAACATATTTTTTGGTTAAAACACTCAGAAAATGAAAAAAAAAATTCCTTTTTTTTTCCTAAGGGAAACTGTTCAAGATTAAATTAAAAGCTATTAAAAATATTTTGGTAGGAAAGCAAACAAAACAACTGACTTTTAAAACAATGATGATCAATTAGGCTGCAGAATGGGGTAAAATGATGGTATAATTGATTAGGAGACAAAGAGTTAACTTTTGCTAATCGTTCAACAAAAAATAGTAATACTAAATTTATTATTAAATAAATAAAAAATTGAGATTTTAAAAAATTTTGTAAAAACAATTGAAGACGTATTAGTTCTAGTTTTAAAAACATTTTAAAATAACATATACATCTTTGTAAAACAGAAAGAAACATTGTTAACATGTACTGAAATTTAAACCAGAAGATAAAACAAAAGGAAAATTCAAGAAATATTTTGAAACTGACGTGTCAGGAGTTTCCCACTTGAGCCCAAGCTGTTGCTCAAATATAGCTTTGTCTGCATCCAGTACTTCAGTGGCCAGGATTTTACACTCTTCTTCATTCATGCACCAAATTTCATGGAGTTTTTTGGCATCTGTTGCCATGAAATGCCTGGAATTATACATATTAAATCGATTTCACTAATTTTATATTTATATAAAACAGGGGTGCCCCAACGGAAACGCTTTAAAGACCAGCTTATGTGCACCTGGTTTCAATCTGTTTCAGAACGAGACAGCTGGAAGTCACTTACAAAGGCAGCAGGATACAAATTTGAAATCTGATGCCAAGGACAGATGAAGATGGCGAAAAGAAAAAAATCTAAATTGAACACCAGCAGACCATGATTAAGCCTACACTGGGGCTGCAAAGCCAAAGGAAATATTGCATTCCTCATTAATCTTCAGACTTGAAAACAAACTTTATTATTATTTAAGTATAATAAACGTAAACACATCTTTTGACTGTCTGAATTGTTTTATTAAATTTTTTTTTTAATTTTAATTTTTTTTTGATAGATTACTGAATAAATAGTGAACAAAACTGTTTGAATCTAGAGAAAAATATAATAACCACATTTTAAAGTCAAACATTGTACATGTATCTATCAATATTGAGACATCTTCACAATTTTAAAATATGTTAAAAGGGAAGAGTGAAAAGTGAAACTGTGAAAAAAGAACTGTTCTTTCATTCAAATTAAAGTTAGTAGCAAAGTTTATAATTACTTTTTGCTTTCATTTAAGTGAAATTTAAAAACTAAAAAAAAATGTAAAAAAGAATGTAAAAAAAAAATACTTTGACTTCCTCTGCAGATCATGAAACTGAGTAGTTATTCTTTTATAATCTTCTGTCAGCTGAAGGTTCTCATCCCTGTATGCCTTCTCTTGCTTCTCCAACTTTTGCTTCAGACCATTCAGCACATCCTGCAGGCTGAGAGAAGATAGAGTTTAATACTGGGGAATCTATTACAGAGTCAGCTACTGAACAAAATGAGATAGAGTGATGTAGGGATTAACTTTTTTTTTACTATTGTAATTTTCAATGGAAAGCAAGGTCGTCTTTTATTATTGCAAAAAGCATAATAATAAAATAAAAGGCTTATAAAAATTAATATAGTTGAATTAATTGTTTTGTTAAAGATTGAAAATGAGAGAGATGTATTTATAGTTTAGAATCAGCACAATAATTGAATATGGTACATAACTTCTATCCACAAGTCACAATACAGAATGAAAAAAAATTTATAATGTTCAAATAGTTGTTGAATCCTTGAAAGTACTCTATCCTTTTTATGATCATTGTTTCTAAATTTTAAAAAAATATTTAAAAAGACAACACAACAGAACTCCTTTACAGGGACAATATAGGAATGATTTATAAATAACCTGCATTTGCTCTGATAGATTATTTTTATAACCTCTAATCTTAGGCCTATCTGGTCTTTAGTAATATGCATAAAAAACTTGGTAAAAGTTCCAATCAATGGCCCCTTTTGAAGAATGTTACGCAAGTGGCAGCACACTATCTATCCGTTAACTTTTGATTACAAAATGAAGATATTTTAAGACCACAAGATTCTATTAGTAAGTCTCTTAAAGAGTGTGATGAGATGATCCAGCCTACGATGAGATGATAAAACACTAAAAGTTTTACCGAGTGATCTTCCTCTTCTGTTGAGACTTGGTGATGGTGTTCTCATCGTCACGCTTCTTCAATACCTGGAAGTTGTACTCCAGCTTCTCCTGGTTCAGTTGGCATGTCGCTCTCATTTGCTGCAGTTGCTGCTCAAGGATCTGTGACCATTACATGAAAGCTATGCTTAATAAATGTTTATGAATCCAGAATTATAGAAAATCTTATACTAGATAAAAACTAAAACCATTTAAACTAAAACGTCTTGAAAACTATATAACCAAAATAGACTCATAACAACTTCAAATTCTGATTAAAAATCATCAAAGCTATTAGACTTTAATAGTGTGTACATATAAATAAATATAATTAAAGATAAAGGCTTGTAGCTCAATCTTGTTACAGGTAAGTACAGAAAAATCTTAATTTAAATAGTTTTTAAACATAAGGATATGCTAGTTTCAGATATAAATTGCTTACAGTGCAGCACTTTTGAGTTGGCTTATACCCAAACAGATATATGATTGCACATTTTAAATAAAATAAATAATAAAAAGATTCACCTGTACATCAGTCTCAAGTCTTATCTTGACCATGTTATATTCCTCCGCATCTTGAACCCTCATGTGCTGAAGCTGGTTCTCCAGGTCTTCCACTCTCTTGGCCCTCAACTCCAGGTGCTCTTCTTCCTTCTGCCTGCGAAGTTCCATCTTCTCCTCCCACTTCTTCTTCTGCTGTTCCAGGAGCTCATTACGCTCCATGACAAAAGAACGCTACATCAATCAACAAACATAAAATAATATTAGCGCATCATTGATAAACTAAAGGTAAGAGTGAATGAACTTCAAGTAAGTGGAGCTTATTTAAGGAGCCTGTGAAAGACTGGAATTTTTTATTTCTGGATTTCTATGATGATTATTTCAACCTAACATTAGTTGAAGAAAGTAATGGCAGGTGGTCATGTACTGGACACATCATGCTCTTGTTAACAGTGGGCCATAAAAACAGATTACTTTTATGTCATCTGTCCCATGACTTATAAGGTCTGAAAGGGGCAGTTCACATTTATAATTAACGATAGTAGATCACTTTAGCAGAAGTTTAGGATAAGAGTCCATCCCCTGAATTTCTCTATAAAAATCAATTGAACAGCAAAACCCTAATTGTCTTGTCAATTCATGATAATTCTTAAAATGATTAACTCTCTGGCTGCCATGTTATTTCTTGTACAACTTCTCGTATATAATTATAAAATGATTATTTTACCTCAATCTCTTCCAGTTCTTCTCTTTGTGCTTTCATCATGTGATTAATTTGTTCATTCATTCTCTCAATGATGAGGTCAACGTCCTCTGCCATCTTCTTCAAATCTTTAACATACATATCATCCTTGGTCTTCAGAACCTATAGGTTACAGATGTAAGCCATGCAACTATCAGATTATGGTTAAAAAAAAAAAAAAGAAGACACATAAGACGGCATAAATTAGGTAACCATCTGTTAAAAAAAAATCTGTCAAATTATCTTGCTAGTCCCAAGCCTGGGCAAAGGAGGAGGGTAGGGTATGAAGCTAGCAACCTCACCCTTTGAAAAACTGCAATGCTATACAAACCAAAAAATAATAATAATAACTTGGTCATGATAATTCCCCTCAAGGAGTAAGGTTTCAAGTGACATGGACCCATCTGGAGGAAATTGCCTAGAACAGAATCTGATGGAAAGATACTGTTGCAGCCCTATGCTCAAGGGACTAAGGACTAACTCAAGTAAGTGTTATGCACTTGTTTAGTTTAGAGTCTTAGAGATGCATGCAACATTTTACTGATGACATAGTTAAAGGGTTTGAAATTATTAATGTAGAGCTTTAGTTAGCTACTTATAGACTCTTGAGGGGATAACATCATCTTTAGCAACTGACTCAACTGTGTCCCATTTAGTATTAAAGTTGGTTATTGTGCTATATCAAGTCTGGACTTTGTTATTCTGTATCTTCCCCTTTTGTGATGATGTGTGTTCCATGTTCATTCTTGCATTCGTAATACACCAGACATTACACCCAAGTATCTAAGTTCTTATCAAAGTGCTGTAGAAATTTATTAACTACAACTTGCACATACATCATTACATAAGTTGTATCATGAAAGATTAAACAAAGATTACATGTTCCTTTGTAAATCCAATGTTTTAAACAAAACACAAAGTAGTTTTGATTTCCTAGAAAAGATTGTCCTACCTGTTGAAGCTCTGTGATAATTTTATTTTTTTCCTCATTCATGGCATCACATGACCTCTTCTGTTGCATTAACAACTATAAAAACAATGATTTCAATTAGACATTTAAAAAGTCTCACAAGACCTAACGATTCAGAATATTTCTTTGTTGATTGTAAATATGTTTAATAAATGTTTTAAATCTTTGACGGAAAAGATAATCTTTAAAATATTTAAAGTAATCTATTCAATATTTAAAAGGGAGAATTTAGCAAGATAAATGAAAACCAATTATGAATACTTTATTTAATAAGGATGAAACATATTTAAAAAAATATTAAACCATTACACTGTCTAATCAAAAGAGGCTTGGCTCTTGGAGCAAAAAAAAAAAAAAAATAACACCTCTTAGAACTATATGGCTTTTGAAGACTTTAATTTGAAAAAAAAAAGGATCAGTGGTATTTCAGTAACAAAAAGAAAAAGGTATTCATATTCCAATGATGTGTTATTGTACTGTGTCAATAATGTGTCTTATGTCATTGATGTCAGCATGAAATTTGTAGTAGTGTCTAGATAAATAATGAGTTAAAAGGTATTAGGGTTAGCCTGCTAAGTATAACAATGAAATAATATTTGTCATAAAATTGACACACCATTGAATTGCAAACAATAACTTAATTTAGTGCTAATGTACTAGCCATGTTCTAACCCAACATTACTAAAAGATCCATGTACACATATTTCTCTCAAAATGGTTGATGGGACAGAAGAAAAGTTTTTTAGTCTTAAGTTCCCCTTTCAGACCTTGTGGTCTATAGGGCAGATGATGTAAAGGTCATCTGTTTCTGTGGTCTTTGAGGGTATTATGTGGCCAACAATGACTTACTGCCTTTACTTTTCCCCAACTAATGTCAGATACCAATTAGAGCTGGATGGACTCAGAGGCGCCCAAAGATCCCAAAATTAAAAATCTGAGTCTTCGCCAGGATTCGAACCTGGGAACCCTAATTTGGAAGTCAAGTGCTTTACTGCTCAGCCACAGTGCCTCCAGGGACAGAAGAGCTCATAACTTACCTCATGGAGTGTCTGTGGAACATCCTTTTGTAGAGCGAGATCCCACTTCTTGGTAATCTGGAAAATAAAGATGTCAATTAAATCAAGTTAGGAAAGGAGAACATAAATAAAAGAAAATAAAACTTGAATACATCTAGTTTGGTGATTAATAATATCTAGGCTGTCTCAATGATTTTTCCTTTAGTCAAAGATGATCTTTGTTGTAATCAATAAAATATTATTGCAATGATATCTTACCTCTTCAAATCTTTCCAATCCTGACTTAGCCTCACTGTCAAGTTTTTCTTTCCTGTATTAACATTTAGAACCTTTAGTTGTATTGAATTTGGAACAGAATTTCTAAATATCAAAATTATGACAAATATAGGAAACTGATTTGATTGTATTACTATTGCACTTAGCCGTATATAATACAGACAATACTTCTAAAAAGAAGATGATTACATCCTACGCAACATGCATCTAGTCTGAATGTTAACCAATGACTTAAATGCTGACAAGTCACTGGTTTTCCTGGCTGTCACAGGCAATCCATTTCATGCTCTAACCATACATACTGCCACCAAACCTTCAGCTAAACAACAACAAAAAGAGAAATTGAGGATCAGTGGTGGCAAGAAAGAGTGCATGGTTTTCAAAGCACAATTATTGACCCTTGTGCAGTAAGAATATCTGATAAATGAACTCAAAATAGTATATGCTAATGCAAAGAACCTTCCTCACAAACATTGAGAAATAGTGAGAGGTCACCAGCTCTGCCTATAAATAAATGTATTCCCTTTATAAAGATTTCAGTCATAACTAAACTATTGCTATTTGCACTAAGTTTCAAACTTAATCTTACTAAATTGATTACACCATTTTTCATTTGAAATGTAAGACCACAATGGAAAGAAAAAAAAGATTGCCTTATAAAGTGGTTCTTTTATAATTTACCTCACACGCTTGGCTTCATCATCCTGTGCTCGTCTGGAGGCTTCTCTGGCGTCTGCAGCCACTCGCACATTTGATACCAGCTCAAAACCATCTTGTTTTAATTTAGTTAATCGCTGGCGGCTATCTTCAATTTGCTTTCTGCTTTTTCTAATCACCTCTTTCTCTTTCTTTACCTCTTCTGGTACACCTAACAGGGCTCTAAAAAAATGAAAATATATTTTTTTTAGCTCCCCCTCTTAATCACAGTTTTTTTATTATATTAATATTAAATATATAAAATTAAATTTAAAATAATTAAATATATTACTCTATAAATTTAACAGTAGTGGAGTGTCATAGTTAAGACTAGAGTACAATAATCCACAATTACTTTCTGGCAGCTTCTGCTCGCTTAGCTATTCTTATTCTTCTTGCTGCGATACGTTCTTCCATATTATCCGAGTTCACCGAGGGACCAACTTGGTCCTCTTCACTGCTGGAGGACGCCATTTTTCGCTTGTAAACTTCACTTTGTTGCTATGCAGAATAAATATTGTCACGTGATTTATGTCGCAAAATTAATTTCCTATTTTGTTAAAATAAAGAATTACAAATCTATATATTTAATAGTTATAGATCTAGATATTCTTAGTTTTTTTATTAATTTTAGCAATCATTTAAAATATTTTTAACCTATTTGATTTTTTTTTTATTGATCAAGACTACTTCCTGTTGCAACATAGACTTTTATCACCAAACAAGCTTACTTCCTTTCTAGTATCGTTAAGATGGCGGTAGGTAGTAATTTTCTATCCCACACTCACCAATCTATAGACATCATCTGAAATCATATGAAAAATTAATTGTTTAGTATATCAAATCTTTAACTATTGTATATATTTTAAAATATTATTTAATTTGATCACAAAGCAATAATGGTATGAGTTAAAATTAAACGCTCAAGATTGTTATTCTTATTGTTTTGGATTTTAAGTAATGTAGCCCATTTGTTTATTCTACTCAGTAACAAAATGATGCTTTGTAATAATTCTCAGGACAAAGACAAGGAAAAGGGGAAAATCAATGTTATGAGAGATTTGCGTATTCGCAAACTTTGTCTCAATATTTGTGTTGGAGAATCTGGTGACAGATTGACCAGAGCTTCAAAAGTGTTGGAACAGCTCACAGGACAGACACCTGTTTTCTCTAAAGGTTTGTGCTAGTCTTGATTTCTAGGTCTAGATTTTAGACTATATCTGGTTTTAAAAACTTACATCTTATAATAGTTCTATTTATTTGCTTAGTAGCCATAATTGGCATAATCCATATTTAACACCCTTGAATTTGATCATGTTGTCTTTGATTGGTCTTCTGCAATGAAACCCTAAGGCTAAAGCTCAATATAACTTTTATCAGTCCAGTTCTTGTAGATCTATGATCTTTATGATTTGGGTAATAGTATAGATAAGCAGATACCTTTACCACCATCATGTTGTTTTTAAGCATAGTTATCTCCCTTACCTATATTACATTTTTGTTGAGCTTAGAGTCAGTTATTTTATATTTTCTATTATTTTGTTTTGTCTGTTGTTATTAATTTAACTACATGATTTTAATTTAGATTTTTAGTTATTTTTCAAAGTACAAAAGCTTGTTTGCATTTAAAATGAATTTTAATATTAGATCTAATAGTCTAGCTAAAGAAAGACAAAACTGCAACAGAAAAAGTTGTCTCAAGGGAGATAATCTAGTATTAAGCCTTAAAACCAAAATGGCGTATTTCTAATGACAGTATATGGTCAAAAGAAATAAAACTTAAAAATATATATTTTAAAAACTAATTATCTCCGAGCAAAACAAATTACATATTTGTAATCTGCATTTTTTTCTGCATATTCTTAAAATATACTAGAAACCTGATTTAGCGTATCTAGTCACGTAAACTAATACCATGATTTGTCTTAATTTATGTCAGACTACAGATCATATGGTAGGTACTTTGATAAAAATTTCAAACTCAATACATTGTAATGATACTAATATAGTTAGATAGATCTTTTTAAACCGAGTTTATTGGTACCTCATTTATGTTTATAGGTTAATTAGAACAGAAGTTATGGCAATTTTAGTGTCGAAAATTTTGCCTATATTTTTAAAAAAAATTTGTGACCGAAAAAGGAAAATTTTGCAATAAAAATGCTGTAACTTATTAACTATTCAAGTTATTTGCATGAAACTTTAACCAGAAATGCATGATTATGTCCTGATATTTATTTCTATTTCAAACAAGGGATAGACTTTGACAAAATTTTCTTATTCATTTTTAAAGTGATGTTACTTGTAAAAAAGAAACGATCGACGAAGAAGTACTTTTTCACATTTCAAAGACTATAACTTTTGAACCGTAAGAGATACTTCAATATAATTTTGAACAGAGATGCTTGATTATCTGTTGTTACTTATTTTACCCTTAAATCATACATAGATGTCCAAGAAAATATTTTACACTCCATGACGAGGCACCACGTGTTTAAAAAAAAAGAGAAAAAGTACTTTTTTTTCTGATAAAAAGGCTGTATTCTTTTAACTTACAGAGATGTATGAATACAATTTTCAACACAAATGCATGAATTTAATTGTGCTGTTCTTTTATTATTTTGAAACCTGCTGAGATTGAAGTTAGCACAAAACTTTTTTTTTTATAGAACTGTGGCGACTGCAAGTAAATGTAATACGTCACCAGGTCAAAAATAATTTTCCAATATCAACTTTTTTGCTTGCCCTCAGTGATGGTGACAGAATCTGTAAAATTATTAAATCACATCCCTGTCTTTTGCTGCCACATTAGTGTGTATGACAATCATGTCACACCGCAACCTCCTTTAGTTATGCCCATCGCCAAGATGTTTTCTGCGGAAAAAAAAATTCAGCTATTAGTCATGATTGAAGCTTCATTTAACACCATATCAGCATAAACAACTTTAATTTTAAAAAGAATATTTTTAGGACTTGATCCTGTATAAAAATCTATGTAATGTCTCTGTATAAAAATCTAGCCAAGAAATCTTATCTAGAGTTACAGTTTAGACAGATTTGATCAGTGATCTCTCTCATTGAATTGATCTAACTCTATTAGATCTAAATTCTAGTATTGAATACTATTGACTTTTTATTAATCTAGTCATCTAGATTTGCCTATAATCACTAGATTTACTTAGTATTATATATTTAAAGTCAAATAATTTAATTAAAATTCATAGATCTCGATAGATTGTGGAAAACAATTACGATAATGCAACCAGATCAAGATTTATAATTATTTTTTAATTATCGGCCATTATCGCGACAAATAATAATATTATTTTTTTTTTAATCCTTTCAAAACTTAAATAATGGGTAAATATCATTATAAAAATATTATTTATGAAGTTTTAAATCAAAGATGATCATAGAAAATGAAGGATTGTGATGGATTTCAAAAGGGAATGTGAAATACAAAAAGGATGCAGCCATTGATAAACATAGAATCTATCACTTCCTGTCTAGTAATGGCGGCCGGTTTCACTTTAAAAAATTAGACCTAGCCCAGTCCGTTGGCATTTGCCACTAAATAGAGGCACTTATTGCAATAAACTTTATTGAACTAATTAGATTTAATATTAAACTAACTAACAGAACTAAATTTAAATCTCGTAGAAGCTTAATAAACACAAATTTAATGGTCAACTTACCAGCATGCTCAACACAATGGATCTCCATGAAAACAATAGAATAATGGCGATGTAGATCTAAAGAATTAATAAATATCCAATCCTGGCATGATAAAAAGGCTTTGATTATCCTTTAGAGCCTGATTTTGAAAACAAAATCTGAATGGAACACAGTGCACATTGTTCTTGGCTAAATATACTGACGCCGGTAGACTACCAGTTCCGGTAACCAAAAAAAAATCGCCGCGACCGGAAAATCAAAGTACCTACATATGGTATTGCGTATGATTAATTTTTTACATTTCTGGCACATGTAGTTTGTATTCCTATGCTATGCAAAGCACTGGTATAGAAAACATCCTTTTGCCGTTTTGGTGGGGTACTTCTAAATTCTAGGCATTATTAGCAGTCTTGCAAGACAGTTACATCTAGATTATTAGAGGTAATATTCTTTTGAGTGTTCCAACAGTTTTCTGAAAACTAATCACTAGCATCAGGCTAATGTTGTCTACTTTCTAGCATTTACATATTACACTCTGCTTGTACCTCATGTTAACAACAGTCACTGTCAGATTTGTTACACAAAGCAGAGATGATCTCTAGGTATTATAGTACTGCAGTTAAAAAAAGACTTAATGTTAACTTAAACAAATTTCAGCTGAATCAAAGTATTACGCCAATTGTAAACCTGGTACGTTTTCCTTAGGACTATATTTTTCATACCTGAAACCATTCTTGTCTACTTTCAGCTCGTTACACTGTTAGATCTTTTGGCATCAGACGTAATGAAAAGATTGCTGTTCATTGCACAGTCCGTGGGGCCAAGGCTGAAGAAATCTTGGAAAAGGGACTAAAGGTTTGTTTGATCCATGCATATATGTTATGTGCACTCTGGCAACTGGCTTAATATATATATTGCTTAAGCCTTACATTGAGTGCTATAGTATTTTCTGGCTGCAACACATTTTGATTTTTATCAGAATAGTTACACATTTCAGAGCACATTCGCATTTTAATTTTTTTTTTTATGTTATTGTTGGGTTGATGATGACTTTCTCAACTTTTGGCAGGTTCAGTGATGTTTTCTTTTCCCAATTTTCTCAATATATGGTATTATTTACATATCTTTACAAAGTTTGTGTCTCGAAAATAATCTTGTATGTAAATAATGTATGCAACCTCATACTCAAAACAAATGAAATCTTAACATAATTTTGCTTATTTCTTACTAAAAGTGTGGGGGAAAAACTAAGCCTAACTAGGCATTCTGATTGCACAACGTTACGGGCTGGCTGTGTTAATGAGCTGACCAGTGACTGGTCTACACCACCTTTTACCCACTTGTGAAGCGCGGCCTCATGATTGACGATGGCCTTGGCTCAAGCAAGCATTTCACCCTCCCTCACCTAAATCTTCTAATATCTAATCTAGTCTAATGTCTAGATTACTCTAGAAAAACGCTACTTTCTTGAATATTTACTCTAGATCCCTACATTTAGAATCTAGTGAAGATTATTCGCACACAGCCGCGAATTTAGTGACTTAGATCTAGAGTTTAGATTTACAGTATATTCAGTGAAGATAATTCGCACATCGCCACGAATTTTAGTGACTTAGATCTACAGGTTAGCTTTACTGTAGCCTTTATTCCGTGATAATTTGCACATAGCCGCGAAAAGTGGTAAGTTGGGAAGATATTTATTATTTTCACAATCAAGTAGCAATAATTGATAGGATAAATGCATAGTTTTGTGTACCGGTATGTTCTATGTTCTACAATGTATCACACAAACGGGCGGGACACACACACTCATATAGGGCCTATATATATATAGATATAGATTATATAGTATATATATATATATACCGGTATACATCATACATTTCATCCTTTAAAAAACTCTTAAAATCTAAAAAAATTTTCATGGAAAAGTGCTACTAACCCTGTCATTTGCATACTTTGTATTACTGCTAGAACAAGACCTAGTAAGATTGTTACCCTGGATAAAAAAAAATCTGATTTTTATAAAATAATTTCAAATGATTTTAATCCCCACAGCAGGATAAATTTACTCCTAAGCAAAGGGTTACCAAATATGTAGCTCCCCCTCTCTCACTTATAAAGTAAAGAACACATCTCTAGCTTTTACTTGTATTGTTAATTTTTTAAGGAACTAATTCCTTTTATTGTGCTTTTCTTTACATCAAAACATATTTTCCATTACTTAGGTTAGAGAATACGAGTTGAGGAAAAACAACTTCTCTGCAACTGGCAACTTTGGCTTTGGTATTCAAGAACACATAGACTTGGGTATCAAGTATGACCCTGGCATTGGCATTTATGGTATGGACTTCTACATTGTGCTTGGACGCCCAGGTAAGAAGCTTTAAATATCACATCATATTTTATTTATACATTAGCAGAAAGGTGAAAAGATCGTCTCTCGAGACATAAAATGCCACAGAGAGAGCAGAAATGATCATTTTCCATTTCCTGAACATTTTTTTTCTTCGTTATACTTCATTTTCTTTTGAAAGTTTATTTACTGTTTATAGTGACTGGTAGCTCTAATGTAAATGGGGAAGATAATAACTTTCTTAGTGGTCTCATTAAGTAAAAAAGAAGTTTAGACAAAAACTTGCATATTCTTCCAAAATGCCAAAAAAAAACTTTTTTTTTCTCTCCAAGGTTTAAATAAATACAAAAAGCATAAGAAGAGTTGCTGTGCGTTTGGCGTCTAAATAATTGAAAGTCATCAACTGTTAAACTAATTCTCATGTCATTTATTCAGGTTTCAATATCAGTCAACGTAGAAGAAGAAAGAGTACCATTGGTGCTAAACACAGAATTAGCAGAGATGAATGTATGAAGTGGTTCCAACAGAAGGTTGGTCCAATATTTTTACATTGCATTATCTCAATAGATTTAACCTTTTAAACAAATGCTATGGCTGTTCCATTGGTTACCCAATGATTTATTTTATTCACTTTTTTCTCCCCAGTACGATGGTATCATTCTGCCAGGAAAGTGAGGAGGCTGTTATTGTAAAATTGAAAATAAAAATGTCCAAAAAGATCTTAGCATTTTGTTCTTGTACTTTGTTTTGAAGTTGTGTGTGTCTGATTTATATAGAGATTTGTCTACAGCTAACTTTAAATGTGATCTAGTAATAAATCGTATTTTCAGAAAATTGCTAGGCTTAATATTACTTAAGAATACTGATAAAATGAACATAGTCAAATATGAGGGCAATAATTATAATTTTTGCCTTTGGTTTAGAAACTAAAATTGGGATTTTAGTGCTGTGTTGCATAGATTTGTCCACTGTTAAGTTGTATTAGAGTACAGACAAATGTCTTTATGGTCACCGTTTTAATTTTTTTTGTATTTAAAGGAGCACATGTGATAATTAGCTGTTAAATGCTTAGTTTCTTTCTAGAATTCTAAACATCAAAACATTATCGAATTTACAGCGCTAGCTGAACATATTTCTTTGGTAGGGAACTAAATAAAATATTCGCGTAGCTAGGGAGAGGGGTCCGAAAATTGATGAGTCATTCAAAGAGTTACTATAAACAAATTAAAATAAGTATGAAGAAATTGACATCATTTTACAGCTTTTAATGTTTTCATTATAATCATTATCCTTTTGTTGACCCAGCTTCTTTGTGTACGCTCTTGGTATTATACCGGTAATCTCAAAAACATATATACATAAAAATAAACTGTCAGAGGTGACTTTGCCTTCAATATAAAATCTGTAAACAGAAATTTCCCCACTTAATAAAAACTATCTTAAGCACTTCCCTGGCATTGAGGTTAGTGTAGTCGTTTGAGGATACTCAAGTCTCGAATTTTAATTCAGGTCGTTCATCTATTTTTTTTTTTTATCAATGCATTGACAAAGCGATCGCCCACCCATTTCCAACTGCTCCGGACATAAGTTATTATAAATTATAATGATTATAATGAAAACATTAAAAGCTGTAAAATGATGTCAATTTCTTCATACTTATTTTAATTTGTTTATAGTAACTCTTTGAATTAAGAAAGCGAAAAACATGAAATTGAGCTAAACAAAAACAATTAGTAACAATTTTTGTAATAGCACAGATGTATTATTGTCAGTATAGATTACTTTAGAATCTAGAACTATTACAAATTTAATTGCTTACGTAACTGATCCAAATGAATTGATACCAATACGCTGAATTTAAACTTTGCTTTTTAAAATTGTTTTCAAATATTCTAGTATTGGGTTGGCTAAGTTACCCCCGCTTACGGCATATTACAACCATCGGTAACGTATTTGATACGATGCTAGCTTTATGCTCCGGTTTATGCATTCCCGCTCCATCTCCGAAGTGTGTGTGTCTCTGCCCTTGTCATAAGAACGGAATTGTACAACTTGGTAGGTATGTAAACATTTCCCTGATAGTTCCCCTTGTATAGAATGGAATTATTATTTTCAAACTATATTAATAGCTAATATTTTAACCCAAAGTATCGTGTACCGGTATCAGTAATGGGTCGATCGTGGAAAACATCATTACTGCTTAGGCTTATTTTAAAGGATTAATGTACCAGTTATAATTAATAATTCAAAATAATAAACATTTTTTTATAAGGTTGGCACTTGTTCCACGGCATAAAATTGAATTGCTATGGCCTGTTAAATCCGGTTAAATCGTTGCGGGGAGGGGAGAATTTGAAAATTCTCCCGGGCCCCAAATGAGTTTTTTTTTTACATAAAGTACCGGTATTAAATATTACGCAAAATGCAGGGGACCCAAAAGAGGCCAAGCCCCCCGTCCCCCTAAATCATGGCAAATTTCTAGCTACGCAACTGATTGCCAGGATCACTTCCGATGTTGGACCTGTGAATATCCTGTAGATCGTGAAAGGATTTTTGATGACCGATGCGAAGACAACCCTCCAAGGCTTGCAGAACTCTGGTTTCTCTTGTGATGAAAACCTCAGAGCAGCTCTGACAAAACTCAACAACAGCAGAAAGACTGTTGTTCAGTGGGTGCCAGCTCATATTCAACTAGAGGGAAACGAGAAGGCTGACACACTCGCCAAGGGTGGAAGAAGTGGCTCACAAATTAACTCTGCACTCTACCCTGAAGAAATGAAGAAATTAATAATAAATAAAATAAATGAGAAATGGACAAGCTCACATCCAAATCACAAGAAAGATGATGCTTACTATAAAAAATCCCGACAAGATCAATGTGTAATCTTTCGATTTAGGACCGGACACAACAGAATGCGACAACACATGTACCGGAAGCTCAAAATTGGAACCAGTGATATCTGCCCATGTGGAGTGTCATCAGAGAATGCCGACCACGTCCTCCAAGACTGCGCTCTTTACCAAGAGGCCCGTCTAAGACACTGGCCCCAAAACACCCCAATAGAAAGAAAACTATATGGAGAGCTCCCTGACTTGGAAACCACTGCGCAGTTCATCTCAAATATTAGTGTAGTGATCTGAACCCTCCAACATAACAATGAGAACGAAGAAGAAGAAGAAGTGAAAGGATTTTATTATTTTTCCGGGACTACTTCTGTCAAGGGGTAGGCCTACCACTTCATATCACACTATGATAATGTTTTTAGGAGAGAGCGGGGTGCCCAGCTATTGCGGTCACTTCTAACGCTCCTTTGACCGATCCGTCCCCATTGCGTGTCCCCCATTGACTTGCTAGGAACCTGTGACGTATTTTGGGCTAGACGTTGCTAATGCCCCCCTTCCTTATATTTGCCCCAAAGCCCCCTCCCCCCTGCTCCAAGCGCCATTATCTGGTTCATTTGTTAGATATTCAAATGAGCCGAGACAGGCAGTCACGCTCGACATGTGGCATATTGACAATACACATTCCTGTTGGCTAGAATACCTTGGCAGAACTTGCATAATTTGGACTGACTTTTGTCTGTTTAAAAATGAAACGAGGTGGGAGCGGTGCGGTGTCGAAGCTTTCAACAAATCGATAAAACAATAAGAACAAAAAAAAAAAGGGGGAGAGAACTGTGATCCTGGCTGAAACGAACGAGAACTCATTGTTAAGAACTGGGTACCCAATCAAGTGGTCCTTCTCTTGGATCTAGTTCTGTTTTTTAAAGGTCTTTATTTATTTAAAAGACATCGCGGGGTAACGAATAGTCGCAGATTGGAATTGATCTTTATTCAATGGCGGATACAGAGACAAGCGGCGCTGTAAGTTAAAAATGATATTCTTTTTTTTTTTTAATTTTGATTTAGCAAAATTTGATTTCGTAGGCTTGTTATTCAGTGTATGTCAATTAAATCAACTAGGGTCTTTATAAATGATTGATTTGCTATATATGAAGAGTATTGTAGGTATAGGTGTTTACAATAATTTAAGAAAAGAAAACGAATAAAATGTTCTGGAGGTTGAGACCAAAGTTGTGACAGCAATGTCTAGGTTCAAACAGATAGGAGTGTTGCTGGTAGAGATGTACAACAATATGAATCGTATTTTCTTAAAGACAGAGTATAAATATTTAGAAAAATCTAGATTTAATATATTAAAGTGTGTTGTGAACCAATTAATTTTATCTCTACTGTCAATTCATTTTTTTTCCTCCAAAAAGCTTAAATAAACTCACTCTGTCTGGTAAAAAGTTTGTACATGTTATTTCTCCTCAACCCATTCACGGATCAAGTTGAAACTTTGCACAGTTATTTATTGGCAAATACAAGACACAAACATTAAAAACAAATTAACCAAATTGTCAATTAATTAATTACTGGTAATTAATTTTTCAGTATTCACATAATCGGCTAAATGTGTAGTGTTTCGTCCCCTTAGATAATTAAGCACGTTATTTCTCCCACACCCATTCTCGGAACAAGTAAAAACTTTAAACAATTATTTATCACTAGTCGACCGGCGGCATAGCATACGCCGCTTTTTTCCAGGGCAGGCCTTAGGCACTACAACATATGCGACCGCAGTGGGTCCCGCACTTTCCTTGGACCAGTGCTATTTTTTTAGGTGTATAAATTATTAAATCAAGTTACATGAAGTTAATTCCTTTTCCAGTCTATATTTATTTATGTCTATGCTATTTTGTGAATGAAAATAGTGCTGATTTGGATACACCATTTCCATTCACACCATGCTGCGCCATGGGATCTTCCCATTTACTTGTTATAAGTGAATTCATGAATAAAAAATACTACAACATATGCGAACACAGTGGGTCCCGAACTTTCTTTGGACCCGTGCTAATTTTTAGGTGTATAAATTATTAAATTGAACCATTTTATAAAACATAACAGATTTCCCGCGGCCTCTTGATTTACCAGGAGCCCCCTGGAAATCTCCTGAAATGTTATTAAATGCTATGCCGCCGGTCGAAAAAGTCCTGGAAATTTCCGGACATTATTAAAATCGTGTTAAAGTAAAAAAGAAATATGCTATGCTATTTTGTGAATGAAAATAGTGCGGATTTGGATATATTCATAGACATATATATATGTCTATGGATATATTATTTCCCATTCACACCATGCTGCGCCATGGGATCTTCCCATTTGCTTGTTATAAGTAAAGCGGAATGAGTGAATTCATGAATGAAAAATACTATGAATGGAGCTAAAAAAAAAAAAAAAAAAAAAATTGACCTTAATTTACGCGATATTAAGAATATAGCTGCATTCATGTAACAATGCTTTAGAAAAACAAAATTTGAATGTTAATTTGATTAAATGGACTATAATTAGTATGTTCATGTGCTAAAGCATAAAACTATCTCTGCGAAGAGAAGTTCTATAATCGAGCCATGGGACCTTCCCATTAACTTGTTATAAGTGAATTCATGAATAAAAAAATACAACAACATATGCGACCACAGTGGGTCCCGAACTTTCTTTGGACCCGTGCTAATTTTTAGGTGTATAAATTATTAAATTGAACCATTTTATAACATGATATAACATATTTCCCGCGCTAAAGTCAAACCTGAGAGTAATATCTATCTGTGTATTGTCGTTCTAGTTTCAAGAGTCTTACGACACAATATAATCTCTTCCGGCTTCCACTTTTTTAACCTCCCTTCCATTCGCTACACAAATTCATAAGAGAGTTTTATGAAACAAAAATTTGTGCATTACAATTGTGTGTACTTTATTTTATGTCTATAAATTGTATTTAATCTCTAAGACTGAGGATCATGCAATTTTTTTTTCATAATTTAGAAATCATAATTCAATAGTAGATATATATACATGTGTTTTCAAGTTACACGAAGTTACTTCCTTTTTCCAGTCTATATTTATTTATGTCTATGCTATTTTGTGAATGAAAATAGTGCGGATTGGGTCCATTCACACCGTGGTGCGCAATGGGATCTTCCCAATTACTTGTTGCTTGCATGTTGTTGTTGTTGTTTGACCTTTTACTTTGAGGAATATATATATAGATTATACCTAAATCAAGTAAAAAATTAAACCAAGTATTCAATTAATTATTGGTAATAAATTATTTGTATAAATTTTACACATTGAGATATATTGTTGTAAGTGATGAGTTCTTTACCTTAGATAAAAAATATTTTGCTTCAAAAAAAATAATTGTTGTGCACATTAACATTAGACAAAGGAGGAATGGCTGTCCGGTCGTGGGAAATAGAAATGTCCATTGTCCTACGCGGGTTTGGATGCAATGATCTTTAGCAAAACAACCAGAACGTAAACCAAATTACACATCGATGACATTGCTCCGCCGACGACAGCTAGTTCTCAAGGGGATCTTTATTTCTTTACATATAGTCACTTATGGGGGCGCGTTGGTGAGTGGTTAAGCTCTCGGCTTCTAAACCTGGTGTCCTGGGTTCGAATCTCTGTTAAGACTGGAATTTCGAAATTCTTGATTTTTAAAGCGCCCTTGAGACCACTCAACTCTAATGGGTACTTGACTTTAGTTGGGGAAATTAAATGCGGTTGGTCGTTGTGCTGGCCACATAACAACCTGCTTGTTAACCGTTGGGCTATAGAAACAGATGACCTTAACATCATCTACCCCATAGATCGCAAGGTCTGAAAGGGAAACTTTATAAAGTCCACACATCAATTTGATTCATAATTAATCCGTTGTTATCTGCTGCCATTCTAGGATCCTATATCTGCTTTTTAGAAATGTGTAACATGTCCTTCTTAAATGGTGATAAACCAAATAGGCCTACTTAAAATCCAACACATTACACTTGCAGTAAACAATGCTACAAAGTTTGTGTAATTGTATTGATTATAACCGGAGTATCGATCACAGAAATCACGAAATAAACAATCGGCACACACGATGGTAACTTAGACGATCAATAAAAACTCGGTGGATTATCTTTCATTCGCTCCATAAAGCGAAATAGATCCGGTTTTAAAGTGAGGTAAGCCTGGTTATATAGTTCACTCAATCGCTTCACAACGCGTCTAGTTGAGTCAATAAAACGATAGCTTGCTTTGATCTTGACTTCAATGTTAATGGAACTCATCAAACCTTAAGTGAGTGCTAAGTATTCGATCGTAGTTACAAAGTTTATATCAACTCATTCCATATGTCTGGTTCAAAGTTTATGTCAACTCATTCCGTCCG
Source organism: Biomphalaria straminea (assembly GCA_021533235.1). Lineage (NCBI taxonomy): Eukaryota > Metazoa > Mollusca > Gastropoda > Planorbidae > Biomphalaria > Biomphalaria straminea. The sequence goes on along the minus strand of JADKLZ010067759.1, from coordinate 20,881 downwards.
TCTGCCTGTCTGTGAAAATTATTTCCACGTCATTTACATTAAAGCCCATATCGGATCAAATAGAAACTTAACACAATTATTCGTTGTACCTAACAAAACAAAAACTAAATAGAAAAAACTAGTTAATTATTTTGTTTGGTATTGAAAAAGGGAAATAAATTGAGAGATGAAGGAATATATGCTGAGTGTTCTCGGATCAAGTTGAAATTCTGCATAATGACAAAACATAAATCAATAAAAAAAATATTTAATTAGTTAGTCAATTAGTGATAATTAATTAATGTTGTTTTTTATATATTAAATGGGGGCTTTTTCGCGGTTCTTCATCTTAGACAAGCATAAGTAAGCCATTTTTTTTTTAGTTTTTAGCGGCCCCCGAAAGGGGAAAAGACGCTATCAGTTTTTTGTGGAATATCTGACCGTCCGCCCTGTTTGGATCTCGTAAACTAGAAAAGATAGTGAAAATCCGACATCATAATATTTTAGACTATGCAAATTTCTTATGCAACGGCTACTTTTTTCTTTTCTGAAAGCGAAATATCTAATATTTAAAAATCACCACTTCTTTAGTAGGGGAGAACGGGAGATAGCCATTTACCATATTTTTAACACATTTTTTTTTGTAAAAAATAATAATAATAATAATTGTTTCTACAAATGAAACAGAACAGTATGTCAGTTCTGTCATAATTACTACAAGGCCTGCATTTATACAATAAAAATGTTTACTATATTTCAAAGAGAAAAAAATATTTAGTATACATATAAAGTTGGGCATAATTTAAAGCAACAATTAGTAAGTAGTTTTTCATATTATCGCGTGAACTGTAGCGCCATTCAATATACCACCGAACTAAAGGAATTTTTTTTTTACTGACATTTTTTTTTTGAGGATTTTAATAAGAGATTGATCCTTTACAAACAATTAGATCAATTAGATTTTTATTATAAGACATCAGTTTGGCCAGGTTCACATCTAACTTCACATTCACTTTCACCTATCCCTTGGTCTGCTGGATCGTTGGGGCACTACACAAGATCCGTCATCCTTCTTTCTCCATTCTTCTCTGTCATTTTCCTTTGATAAAATTTCATCCAGGTCAATTCTTTTATAATGACGCTATGATTCATTGACAATTTGATCAAGGCTTAAACATGGTGTGCATGATGGTTGAGGGGTGTCTGGGGGAGTCTCCATGCTGCCTTATTGATAGACAGATAAAAACAACAACAACTCAGCGCAAATTAAGGCTCCAATAGGGACCTACATTTTTTATATCTTGGTATTTAAGCCTAATATCTTCAGTTAGGCAGACAAGTTGAGACAAGTGGTTTGTAAGCCTATCACTCGGCTACATCTCTCTTTAAAAGTGTTTTTTTTTTACACGTTGACATCGATCGTCTCCATCTCTGTCGTTTCTTTTTTTTTTTTCTTTGAAGCAACGTCGGTAATTTATAATATAATTATTAAATGTAGTGAGGTGGGATATTTCTTCAGGCCGCACCGGCCACCCCGACATCCACGTGGCCTTTTTCCATTAGATGGTGTCTGCCGTCCTTGTGTTCGCGCGTAAAAGCAAAACAACGTGGACAATGTCCATTCTACCGGCATCTCTTGTCACTGTAGTGACTGTTCGTTACTGGACCTATCTTACTCCATTTTTGTGTCTTGTATACGTTTTCGTATATGGCTGCAGGTACAATAAACAGATCTAAATCGGCCCTCGAGTTGCCTTCGTCATTTATTTAGTTTTCTGTGCCAAACCCATCACAAAAAGATAAATAATTGAGTTACACACTCGCACATGCGAACAACATTGGCCTAATTAGCGCGATGGGGTCACTTGTATACACTTATTGTAGGGCCTAATGTAAATTTTTCCATCAGCGTTTTCAAATGTCAGTAACTTAATTTCCCTTACTCTCCTACGGTGTTCACTCCAGTGCCTTGAGCAACACGCATCGACGCTTCTTTTATGTGTCTGTAAAGGAACCGGCTCATAAAAATTGTACGATTCAGCCCTATTAGAAATGTATAGAGTTTTTGTTATTTTCATTGTTCGAAGAGGATGTTAATGAACTCTTTAATGTGAAAAAAAAAAACTGTACAAATACACAGAATGTATCCAATCCTCCAAAATTACAACAACAAACTTGCTAATTCACTTAGGGAAATAACTCACGTACAGCATACATCATATATCAACAGAAGATATGAATTAAATAATTTTAGTGGTCATTTGTAGAGTTGATATATATATATATGCCGCTGCGTTTCCTTTATTTTCAATTTAATATTTTAGTGAAATCTGCTTGCCTTCTGGTACCTGTAGTTCAGGCTCATGTTACACCCTGTACGGACACTGCCCTATATATTTTACGTGCTGTAAGAGAATAGTGTCAGCACGTCGCTCGTCACGAAAACGATTTCATATCATGACACCTGACAGTGCACTGACCTACACTCTGACTCTTGCGTGATGAGGGTTTAAAAATTGTAGATAACAGCAGACGATTTAATTTGAAATATCTAATAATTTGATTGCACAAACATGATTTGTCAAATAAACACGCACAGAGTATTCCTGAAATATGAAACATTTATTATAATTGAGTAAATAAATAGATTCTGGGATACTGAAATAGAATACAATTCTACCTTTCTTATCGGCTCATTTTATATATAGACCCTACTGAGATACAAGCTGAATATCTAGAAATCTAGATGATTGCATTGTATAAGAAAGAAGAACGGGGGGGGGGGGGCAGAACCGAAATTAATGGTAGAGGCTTGAAAATGCGAGAAATAGCGTTCTTTTGGTCGCTTGCCTTGTTGGATTAATGCTAACAAAGAGGATATGTTTTATGTTCCGTCTTCTAGGACACATTGATACTTATATACGAACTTCAGTCAGGAAAACTAATGACATAATTACATAAGACATAATTAATCTCTAACATAAAAGGGTACAATTAAAAATTAGTTTTGTTTTCGCACATTTCTTGAGAAATGACTATAACGCCCTTTCTGTCTGTTTGTTTGTCTGTCTGTCTCTCGTACTTATATTTAGTACATAATAATAAACTTATACTTCTTTTCTTTTTCAAATGAAGACTGACCGCCAACAAATGGACGCTGAAGAAGGTAAAACAATTGTAACATTGACTTTTAAGTGTATTTTAGTTTCATTGAGTGCGTCACTTTATCATTATTCCCGGTTTAATTTACTGTTATATCAGCCATTACACTATTTTCAGTTCATTTAAAAAGTCCTGATCCAGTCATGGCATCCATAGCTTTGCTGTATTGTCTATTCTGTCCGCAGATCAAGAAAGTGGCGGCAAAGAGAGCACCAAGAAAGACAAAGAAAAGACAACTCATCCAGACTTGAAAACCAAAAGTAATGCAAACGAAAACAAGAAAACGAAAGAAGACAACAAGGAAAATGACAAAATGGATCAATCGGAGGGTATGTCGCTAACTTTGTATCGTGGTTCAAAATTAAAGCCAGAAAAAACAAGATTACAAAGAGAGTTTGTGTGATACACAAACTCAGAGGCGGCCCCCGTCGGAGTCGGATCCCTGTCAGATCCGCCTATTCGCAAGATGTTTCGGATGTTCCTTCTTAGTCCCTGGCTCAATTCCTGTATGCTCCTATCCTTAAACTATCGCAATATTTCTGAAAGAACAGTAAAGGTTAAATCATATTTTCAAAAGCCTTTAGTGTTTTTTTCTAACCGTGACGGACAGACCAACCAACAGACAAAACGCACAAAAATATGTTAGTTTTATTTTAATAGGGGCATTATACAATTTTATTTTAAAAAATCTGATTTTTTTTTTTAAATTTAAGAAATTAGTTTAGAATCATGTCATTTCCGGTCTTTACGCTAGTACACGAAAGCTGCTGCTAAAAGTTCATTTTAAAAAATGTACGTGACATCTATATATGTAGAGCATTTCTTATAGTAACATTTCCTCCCTTACATTTACGTAATTGTTTTAGAATTGGTGTTTTGTTATTAAAAAATCGCTTGCATAATTAATTTTATAAATTAAACGGTTTGCGTTTAGAAAACTAAAAGTAGCCATTGCACCTAAACTTTTCAAGCCGCATTTAATGGTGAACAAATATTTTTCGTATCTCTTCTAGTTTTGGCGCTCTGAGTCTGACAGACGGACAGACGGACAGACAGATATAAATTCATTTTAAAAAATGTGCGTGATATCTACATGCCAAGAGCATTTTATATAGTAACATTTCCTCCCTTAGATTTACGTAATTGCTTCACAATTGGTGTTTTATTATTAAAAAATCGCTTGCATAATAATTTTTATAAATTAAACGGTTTGCTTTTAGAAAACTAAAAGTAGCCGTTGCACCTAAACTTTTCAAGCCGCATTTAATGGTGAAAAAATATTTTTCGTATCTCTTCTAGTTTCGGCGCCCTGAGTGTGACAGACGGACAGACGGACATTTTGCACAAACCTAATAGCGGCTTTTTCCCCTTACGGGGGCCGCTAAAAAACATGCTGTGTTATCACTAGGGTCGGTGCAGTGGCGTAGCTAGGGTGTTTGATGCCCAGTGCGGCATCTCCTCATGATGCAACCCCCCCTCGGATTTAAAACAACAAAACTACTTTATTATACGTTAACAAAATATACTATAATTAAATATTAAGAGCTTTCTTGGTCTCAAAACTATCAATAATGTTGTCGCAATCTGTTTCCCACCAACAGCCTAGTTAGTCAAATTCATGGCTGATTGGTATTAATTTTTGATAAACTGAATTAGCCTCGGTGTCACCAGGTCCGGTCTTTAAGCTCATGGTGTCCCCTTCTGAGTGTCAGTCTCCGCCCCCTTTCTCACAGAAAAAATAGTTTCCAAATTTATTTTATTCTAATAATTTTACAATTACAAGTCAATATTTTATATTGAATGACTGATACATAACTCATAGGTGAAAGTTGTGATCAACGTCTTTCTATTGATATTAAGAAAGATCTGACTGTCTGGACATTTAGCTGAAATTTCATGTATTTAAGACAATCTAATTACAGTTGATTGGCTTCTTTTTTGTTCACTTGGGTGTCACCCCCTAATGGGTGTAACCATCCGCATCCTCCGAACCTCTTAGGAACGCCACTGTCGACTTGGGATGGAAATAGGTCAGGGAGAGAGTACCGATTAAGGTTAATACTTCTGGTTGTTACTAGCCTAACGGAAATAAAGGCACTTTTATTTCGATGTAGTTTTTTTACAAAACCTTTATTTATGTCCAACTTAATGGAAACTGGTTGGAACTTGGACACGGATCTCGAAAAAGGCTTAAACGGTTTTCCTAGAAATTTGACAGTTGCTGTACGTCGTTGGGAAAAAGAATGACAAACTCGTTGGTCAGACTTGGAAAACTCTGTCTGATCGTTGTAATTAAAAAATAAATTAATTAATTTAAAAAAAAAAAACAAAATAAAAATATTAAATTTGGCTAGATAACTAGGACTAGATCATAGTAGATCATAGTATACACGAAGATTTATTTTGAAAGGACTCATGTTCTTGAAAGGAAATTTTGGAATTTCCGAATGTAAGTCATTATTGATTCAAGAGTTAAATAAAATAAATATACCATTATTTTTAAATCTTACATTCATTAGTTATTACGAGAAAAAAATATTTCTTTATTAGTTGTAAGGAGTTAGTGTCTTTTTTCTTAAGATGTTTTTAATGTTTGTTTTTTTTTTTGTTTCTTTGTTTTCAATTTAAAGTAGAATAGCTAGGACCAATGGTAGCCAGTCCTTTTTTAAACATAAATATTGTACCAATTGTTTGCTCTGATAATGTTTTATGTAATACACAATTGTAAAACGAATTTCCTCACAAATAATAAAGATTATTATTATTGTTATGTTAAAAACGAACTTTAATTTTTTTATTATTATTATTAAGAGTAAATCATCAGAAGAGGAACGATGTGAAACTATGAAACATTTCAAATGTATTTAGGCCTACATGCATGGTCTCTCAGATCTGCGGACCATAGCATAGTCTTTTAAAAAAAAATTAATACGACCATTTTTTTTTCTTCTAACATTGCAAGGGCGGCCTTAGCAAGTTCGCGCCGCCATGGGCGAGTATCATATCAGGGCCACGAATATTTGGACGATGGGCGGACAGTGACAAAAGATTCTCTTTATTGCGTTCCTCCCCCCATAATGCGATGAGCATTGGACGCAGGGGCACCACCCTTCACACACTAAGACTGTCTAACAAAATGGCTACAATCCTCATTGGTTGTATTTATTTATTTATTTATTTTTACAGATGGTCGCAGCAAACAAAAAGAGTATTTTAAGATCGAGTTGAACAGACTAGAAGACAGCCTTAAAAAAGAATATTCCAAGATACAGCCGCCACCAAAGTAAGAAATATGCCTTCACATTACGGCTAACAACAGGTCTCTTTGTATCCCGGCATTCACGTTACATTATAATTTTGTATCAGACATAAATACTTTTGTTTCCTTGGCGTCTAAATTATTCATAAACACTCGACCTCTTTATCATCCATTTTTAAATTCTTGACTATGTCTGTTGAATTTATGTAGTAGGTGCAATAGAAAATATAAACTGTCTAAACTGTTTTCTCTTTCGAAGTAGCTTCTGTAATCTATAAGATTGGATATTATCCAAAGAGGCATTTTATGTATTGAATATTGAGAAACTGGTGTTAATAACGTACAATCGTTTAATTATTTTTCTTCAGTATAAAATTTATTGTTTGATTAATTTAAACGCAGGCCCATGTGTTGAAGATTTTGAAACTCCGAACTTAGTCTATTTTGCACAGTTCGGGGGTGTATCAACAAAGACGTGGTGTTTAGGGCCATGGGCCCATGACCATTAGAGGCCCACTCGGACCGTTGAAAAGACAAAAAAAAAATCAATAGTAGATTAGCTTTGTTTATTTTTTTTAATGATTTTTTATACTTTGCTTTTTTTTTTTTTAAGTTTTACTCTAACATTTTCTTTAACTTAGGCCCATATAGTGAGGATCTACTATCGAGTGTTCTAATATGCGAATCTCTTTAACAGTTCTAGTGGGGTAACTTATCGTAACTAGCCATTTGTTTTAACGACCAGAACCAATAAATATAAAAAATCTAAATGTTTTTGAAGTAATTTATTTATAACTGTGTTAAATTAAATCATTTTTCTTTATTTGATGGTCAACTTAAAGGAAACCCTACACGCCATATCTGTTCAACTCGTTGGAACCCTATTATAACACGCATACAGTCCACTATTTAATTCACATGGTAAGTATTTATATAATAGAAAGTATACATAATGCAACTTAAAAATTCTGTTTTAAAGATAGTAAGAGGTCGTTCGTAAATGACGTCACGCAAAAAATGATCTCAGACCCTCCATCCCCTCCCCCTGCGTCATGTCACAAAATAAATAAAAAATTGAGCCTTGGCCTTTGGGCGATCTTGGTAGGCAGCTAGCCATGCTGTGTGCAGCTTTTTGGAGATTTCTGTTCGATCCATCTAGGAAAAAACAAGTTCATTGTTGAAATGAGTACCTAAAAAAATATTATTTTTCGAAGTTTTTTAAAGATAAAAAATATTTATTTGTGTTTTTTTTTCTGAATTTTAAATTTATGACATCACAAAATCGCTACCCCCCCCTTTCCCCCAAAGTGTCACATTTTCTCAAACCCCCTCCCCCTAAAGCGTGACATCATTTACGAACGACCCCTAAGAGATCCAAATGTTTATTGTCCAGATTTTTAAAAAATGTAATGTTATCATTGACATTATCCGCAAATTGAAATGAATACGATTATATAGATCTAGCCTATAAGTTGAAAAAGACAACCAGTGAACTTTAAGCAATGCTTAGATAGTACCAATTATAGTGATATCATTATCATTACAAAGCTCATATCAATTCACTCTTTTATTCTGTATGCAGTGGCGTAGCATCCATGGCGCGAAGGTGTTCAATGAACCCGGGCCCACGACCATTATTGGGCCCGTGCCTGTGGAGTAGAAACAATGTCGTAAAGGGGTTGATTGCACTTGAGCCCATGATTCTTGGCTGGTTGGGGCCCACGCGAAAACTTACGGATGACACTAATTTCAAAATTAAAATTTCGAAACAGCTGTTAATTATTCATTTTTCTTAAAGCTAAATTGGTTTCCTTTTTTTTCTGTATTTATAATGTTTCATAACAACTCTTTATTACTATTATAACATTTCCTGCTAAAACAATTAAATTGTTACTGTGTTAAATGAGTTTGTAAATAACTATCTCAACAATAGTGATTCTAACACGTATGTGTCCGAGCCAATGCAGTAGATACTTGCAAATAGTGTTAAACACAGGTTTATAAAAAAAAGACAAGAAGATAGAGACATGTCCAAGTAAATCATGGAATAGTGTCTTTCTCTGACCCATGCTTAGTGTTTGTTCATAGTTCTTAGTGAAAGTTAACATCATTATATTTTTACAAAAACATGATCATGGAATAGTGTCTTTCGGAGATGAATGCCTGTGTATTACCTGTGGTCGGAACGATGTCGCCCACACAGCTGTTCCCCCCTCTCTACACAGCTGTTCTATCCAAAGGTATATGAATTAAAATAAATATGGAACTCTGACCAATGCTTAGTATTTGGTTTATAATTCTTTAAAAAAATTTAACACCATTATATTTATACAAAAACTATGAAACCTCTGACTAGACTTTGTTTAAAATTGCTGTGAATATTGAAATTTGACAGGAAAACAAAGCCCCACAGATTCAAAACGAGAAAATAGAGCTGTTGGGCAATGCAGTTCTGGCTGAAACACTGAGGTCCAATCCGCGCCATTTTTCTCTTTCATTGTTAAGAGCACTCAAAACATATTACATATAAGTTGATCAAATTAGCATGATTTAAAAAAAAAAAAACTGTTTTTAATCTCATTGATGGAATACCCCAGAAAATAGCAATTAGAGAATTATTGCTAGGTTTTCGTTTTTTGTAAGAACCAGACGTCTGCAGAATTGGCTGAAAAAATGATCCAACTAATGAATAGTCCTTATTTATCCTTAAATAAACTGCGAGGCCAAAGCTATGATGGTGCTTCCAATATAGGCCTAAGTGGATAGTAGGACCTAGAATGGTCTTCGGGTATTGCTTCATCAAAAGAAGTCGCTCGCGAATTATGTTAACTTTGCTAACCACGACTTCAACTTGGTGTTAAATGATTTCGTCAGCTGTGTACAAGACGTTGCAGATTTCCATAACTTAGTGTTTTTTTTTTTGCTCACAGCATCTCAAGATAGGCGCGTCTTGAATCCAATAGGAAGAGCAAAGTATATAATACGCTTCAATACTTTAGCCCACAATGTGGTCATCAAGAGATTATGCTCTAACAACAATGAGATTAGGATATTTTGATGCACCAAAGCAATTTGTGTTTCTTAAAGAAAGCCTGAAAGCTGCATCACTTAGAAGAAAATTAGAATTATTCGCTAACAATGCCCTGCTTATCGTCGAGTACAAAATTGTAAGCGCAGTCAGGGTTGCGTTGAAAATGTTGAAAAATGAGAAGCAAGATCTACATAAAGCAGAAAGTGTTGGAATGACTTTTGTTTAATATCCCCAAACATTCAGATTCCACAATAGTTCTGTCACACTATACATTCGTCTTACTTTTGGGTAGGGGGGCCACCAAGATATTCTTGAACCCGGGCCCACGGATACCTTGCTACGCCACTGTCTGGTACAAATCTTCTACACATTTATTTCTCCCACTTCCCATTCTCGGATCAAGTTCAATCTTTACACAATTATAAAAAAAAATTAATTTTTGGCAATTAATATTGTATTCTTGAGAGATGTGGCAGTAGGCCTAATTGTGAGGATATTTTTTTTATAAAAGTTATTTTTTTTAAATAAATATTTTATTATATAACCTTGGTACCAGTACAACAGAATTTTTTAAAGTATCTATTTTAGCGCTGAACTGGGTGATTCTTGAAAGCTTTGATGACATCGATCTGGATATAGGCTAGCTGTTTAAGAGGTGGTTGCTAGGTTGCGTTTCCCACTTACAGTACAGTCATAGGCCTACCCATATTACATCCTCTCCAGTCCGTGACGAAGGACTATCTTACATTAAAGACCAACTGAAGAGGTTTTTTTCGAAATTGAGATAGCGATTGATTTAGATAGTTCATATCATCAGAGTTAGTTCCTAAAAATTTGAGATTTTAGAAAAGCGTATTTATATTAGAAAAAGTAATTTGAAAGTGTAAAAAATAACGAGATTTGAAAATCAGCTTTAATGGCCGAAACCGGAAGTGACGTGTTGTACTGGACTGAGGAAATGTAAATAAATAAAAATAGACATGGCTGGATACGTTATTGATAGCGATTCAGATGATATAGATCTAGATCTACTTATCAAACAATTTTAAATTATACTTATGGTGGGATGCACCAAAATGCCCTGAAGATAACTTTTTCAAAGTATATTTTATTATAGGGCAGATTATTTAATTAATATAATTATAGAAATATTATAAATATAGATTCTAGATAGATTAAACTAGTCTAACTAAGTCTAGTCAGTCTAGAGTACTCATATGTTACAATAACAATACAATACTCAATAGTGACAATAGGGTACTCTAGATTAGATTTTAGATCTACTTAAATTTAAATCTACTAGTGTATAAGCTATATATTAAGCATTACTACAAATTATGTATTATAAAGTTATCTAGTGATAGACTCATAGAGTGACTAGATCTAGTAAGTTTTAGAAGGCCTAGCTAAGAGTAGCTAGAATAGAACTAGAGATAGATTAGATCCAGCCATTTACTATGATTTACTTAATTTTGGTATAATTATAATAATAGACATAAACTTATATTATTGTATACTAATATAGTATATAGATATAGTCACTAGATCTATAGTAGATCTTACACTTACATAGTCACTAGATCTATAGTAGATCTTACACTTACACTCACTGTGACTGTGTAACACTAGTATAGTATTATATTAAAAACACTAATTATTATAATATCTAAATATCTATTAGTCAAGGCCAAGGACTAAACCTAAAGCCTTTAGATTAGAAGCTAAATCTATATATATAGACATGGAATATATTTATAATAGATCTAATATAGTAATATAGAGTCTAGCCCTTTACTAGCCCTTACTATACTTATTAGGCTTGACTTTTGTGTCTTTAGATCTAAAAAATAATAAGTCATCATTTATATTGGTAATATTAAATACAGATCTATACTATTCACATGTCACATGTCTTTAAGTCTTAAATACCAGTATATTAGATTGCCTATACCTAATGTAGAGTAGAGTAATTAATTATTATTACAAACAATAAGAGTTATATGTTTGTAAAAGAAAAAAGTTTTGTAAAATGTTTTACATGTTTCATGTTCCTTCGGAAGATAGTTACTTCCTAGTCCAAACCTCCCGCAGGGCGATGGGGCATGGGAGCGTGCAGGGTGAGAACCCGGGACCATCGATAAATCCAAATGACAGTCCAGCGCGCAAACCGCACTACAAGGCAGCCATAGATGTTAATGTTGGATTAGATAATCAGTATAACATATATAATATATATAACCACTAGTTCTATATATATGTATACATAATTAAGTATAAATGTTAATAATAAATTTTTAAAAATCTATTTTACAGAAAACATATATGACATGTGGCATACAGACAAGTTTACTAGATGGATCTTTCATCATTTGGGAAGAACAAGAAGAGTTAATATATATATTCCCTGTTTCTATTGTGAAACAAATCTCAGAAACATTCTACAATTTTTATTTAATAATAAATACTAAAAAATGTAAATACAAAATCACTTTTTAATAGAGTTCTTTATTATACACACAACATTATTTGTTTGTTATTTTAGTCCTTTTCACTTGCTTTGAATCAGGATTGAATGATTGAATATTACTATATCATAGCACAAAACTCTAGCAGGATGTTAGTTAATGGCAGCAGTCAATGTTTGAACCTGAGACGACAGAGAAGACAGTTCGGAGCGCGATCCACACAAATTTCTGGATTTCAAAACTTATTCAAATTTTTACATTTCTATGTTATTGTAGATTTGAATGTCCATTGCAATGATGACTTAAATTGATCTGTAAAGGGGTTAAATTAAAAAAAAAAAAAAAGAGTTGGATCTCATTCTTGGAACGATGCTATTTATGAGAAATTGCATCTTCGAATACATATTAGAAGCCAAAAGAAAATCCACTGCCGAGGGCAGACGTAAACATTCAAAAGAAGATTTAAATTGACCACCAGCGGAAATTGGTTATGTCTTCACTGGACGTGGCAAAATATATAGTTTGCAGTTGGGCTGCGTAGCCACAGAAAATACTGCATTCCTCAATAATCTTTCGAGGCCAGCCTTAATTATTAAACACTTTAAATTATGAATATCTCTGCATTTTTAAAAAATGTTTTTTAAAAATATAAATATATTCATTGAGTAATGGCTATTAACTGGCAATAATTGGGTTACTAAAATTTAATAAAATGAGTTCCATAACTACATTAACATTAGCCTATGCATTACTTAATATTATATTGAAACTATAATTTATTTTTTACTTCCCATAGAAAAGAAAAAAACAACAACTCCTTTTCCAGTAGGATAATCTCTTTTATTTATAGTGATAGTCTAAACATGGAACTATAGTTCCATGGTCTAAACACAATTTAAAACCTTGTTACAGTTACAGATTAACTTGATTCTAATGATTCTTTTCCAATCAAATTTTTTGACATAGGCCTATAGTCCTATAGATTTATAGAACTATTTAACTATATAGGCCCGAATATACCAATATATTTCTGAAAGAGTGTAACGAAATCCATATTTCGTAAAGTAAAATATAGTAATAACATTATAGAATTGGTAGCAGGTAGATCTATAGGTCTGATACTGATTTTTGCTTAGTTTTTTTGGACATTTAGATCTAGTAGATCTAAATCAGCTAGACTACTTTTAAGTCTAGGTTAAGGTTAAGCTATTTGCTACTCAATTTGCTAGTGACTAGTGTTGTACGGGGTTGTGACTCTAGAATAAAACTAAATATAATCGTGCACTACAATAACTACATTGAATGAGTTCAACATTGTAGTTAATATATTTTTTTCACCCAAATCGAGCCTATTTAGGGACGACTATATAGCCTAGGTAAATAATGTTAAACTTTATCTAGATCCAGGCCCAGCACCTCGATCGGATCAGTCTAGATTCTATAATAGATAGGTCTAATTTCTTATTATTTGCTAATAGGGGCCCTACTACTATTAGTAGATATAGACTTTGAGTAATCAAATTTAGATCTAAATTTAGGTCTAGTTTATAGATCTACATCATTAAAGATCTGAGAAAAGAAGATCTAGTTCTTGGTCAAAAGCAGTAGATATAGATTTAGAATAAGCCTGAAGCAATAACAATAGTAACACGTAGATCTAGACTCTAAGCCATAAATTGCGTAACTTCACCAAAACGAAACGTGAACTGAGGCGCGCATACTGCGTGGGCTGAAACGCTGTTCGCTTGACTAGATCAAGAAAAGCCGACAAACGGTAGATCTAACATGTAAAGCCATAAATTGCGTGATTTGACCTAATTTCCCCAACTCTAACATCCACTTTTTATACATTGGTGTGTTTTAGTCGCCTTTGTTTTCGAAACTGGCCTTCCTGTAAAAGGGAATTGGGAAACACGCTGTAAGCCATAAACTGTAATAATTTGACCTAATTTCCCTAAGACTACGTCATCGACCTTGGTTGTCTGGGAGAATCTGATCTCGAATGGCTTCGAGATTGTGAAATTTGATAGGCCCTAAAACGCACATTAAAACGCTTTTATCTAAATAATTACAAAGAATATATGTCTAATATTTCGTACGTATGTTTTTTTAAGCATTATGAAACTAAAAAAAAGTATTACACCGGTTTCCGCGTCTGACCCCAAAACCTCTTCAGTTGGTCTTTAAGCAACTCAACGGCAAGGAAAACAATAACAATATAAGTTTAATCAACATAGATCTCCAAACAAGGCCGATATCAACAACCAACTTACCATCGAGTCTTCCTTCCTGTGTCCAACTATTGTCATCACAGTGTTTTAATAGTGCATAAATGCGCACCACAATAATGGTGTGTAAACAAGAGTTACAGCATTGCCCCCTTCTCAGATTTGTCCGTCCCGGACAAAAATCGATTTCATGACCAAGAGCAGTGGACTAGTTGATGCAGGCGGAGGTCTGTCGATTGTGGCGACAATGATCTTATCTTGCCACCACAATGAAGCCACCTGCGTTGTGCTTTGCGTATGTCTCTTTCTCATTCTGCTCCAATTGATCTGCCTTGATTAAGGGCAGCCTCATGGCAAGAAGAGAATCAGAAGATGTCATGGCGGTGGTCATAGGACCATTTGTTCAACACGTTGCTCCAGCAGGCTTTCTCGATGCGCTGTAGGACCCCAGGAGACCAGGTTGTTAACGGAATAATCTTTCTCTCTCTGCTCGCACTTCCTCCTCTCCATTCATTTAGTCCATTCTCGTGCGCCGGTGCACAGCCATAGAGTCTCTATAGAACACGGTCATTACACTGCCCCCTTCCTAAGTCTGTTCGTCCCGAACTGACTCTGTTCCTGTCTGTTCTCCACAATACCGGTACAACCGATCAACGTGTACCACCTTACATTTAGTTCGAGGACCTCTCTGGTATACCACGACGTTAATTCTTTTCACAATCCGATATGGACCTTCCCAATCCTTCTGTAATTTAGGCGATCTTCCCTTCCGTCTCTTTGGGTTGTACAACAGTTCTTGTCATATGGCATGAAATAAATTGCATAGGCTATGTTTCTGTGGGGAATGTGACGAGTGTTGCAATTTTCTATGACCGCATTCTAAAACAAAAAGAAAAGGTGGGCGCCAGTGCTGCCACCTAATTAAGAAAATAATGGATTTTTCTATGTATACAGTTAAAACAAAAAAAAAAAAATTATGAGGGGAAGAACATCTCATTTACAGCTATATTGCTCAATAATGTATAATTTATTTCCTTTTTCAATATAAACGAAATACTTAATTACCCATTGATTGACTGGTTATTTTCTTTAATTTATTCATGATGTGTTAGGTAAAATTGTACAACGAATAATTGTTTAAAATTTCAACTTAATTCGAAAATGAGTGCGGAAGAATTAACATGTAGGCCTACAGTTAGTAATAGTACAATAAATAATTGTTTAAAGTTTCGGAGAATGTGTGTGGTAGGAATACACTCACAGTTTCATAGCCAAGGGGACAAAACCATACATATTTAACGTATCTGTGAAAACCGAAGAATAAATTTTACCTTAGTATTAGTATTAAGCAAAATCATTAATAACAGGTAATTAATTGACTAATTGGTCAGTTTTTTAATTGATTCATGTATCGTCTTCGGCAATCAATAATCTTCCATGTTTCAACTTGATCTGAGAATGTTTTTGTGAGCAGTAATGTGTTCAATGATATAAGCTTTCTAAAAATAATATAGCAGTAATTTTTATGGAGAAAATTTTATTTTGGGAAGTACTGATGGGGAAAGGGGGGGGGGGCGACTTACGGAACTTTTTTGAAGGAGTATCTATAGTAAGTAAAGATGACACCAAACCTAGCGATGCTTCTGACTACATCAATACATTATCTTTATTCTTCTTCTTATGTGTTTAGCCAGATGAGAAGATTCAAGGCTTTTCCAGCAGATCTACAGCACAGACTCTAATTGATCCCTGGGTGGACCTGAGAATGAGCACCGAGTTGCCTCCCATAATATCTCCACGGCAAGCCACTCTTAATGCTGAGACTTCAAAGTAGGTCTTTCTTCTGTCTTCGTATTAATTCTGCGTAGGCCTCATCTTTTCATTAAAATCTATGTAGCATACTCGAACTAGCTGCTACATCGTTATGTTTTTATCTCTCGTTATATTTATAATTCCCGAGGACCTTTAATCCTAACATAAATTGAGTTTTTTTTTTTTTTTTTTTTTTTTTGAGTTTTTGAGATTTAGGCACATCGGCACAATTTAGGCCATGTCGTGCTCGTAATCCTTCAAGGATCACTCTCCTTTTACATAACAAGGGCTAAATTCTATACGGTTAAATTATTAAAAACAAGGTCTATTCACAGTTAAAATAGTAAAGGTAGTAAAAATTTAATAATTTGGTAATAACGTGAGCGGGCACTATAAATCTGATAAAGGGTACAGTCATAGACGTACAGTTTAGAATGCTGGACTATTAATCCGTGAATCACTAATGGAAGAAAACGCAACGGCGATTGCACTAGCGCCTGAGATAGTAAGATTCTTAATATCTTATCTTATAAATTGCGGACGTTTCTTCTACATAGAAGATAGTTACGTCCTACGCATATCCATCCATCAATCTAGTCCTGCATGTTAATCAGTGATTTAAAGTCTGCCAAGATGTTGGTTTTCCTGTCTGAGTTAGGCAACCCATTCCATTGCAGCTATATCTAAGCATGGTAAAGGATTCGGAAGACAACCCTAAGGAAGACTCAGGAGCTGGCGATACTCAACTCCAAAGGGTACCATCAGAAATTGTCTAGCAGTGTTGTGCGTCGCAATTGGAACACTAAGGCCTGCAAAAGCGAACAAAAGCCCCTTGAATTGGGCTTGGGAGTTTTTCCTTCTCGCCAACCTGTCCAACGGAGAAGGGGGAGGTGAGACTCGGGTTAAACTTAGTGTTTGGTTTTGCGTTCATATCCAATGGACACGAACACTTCGGACTCGCGGACTAGAGATGTGGCCGAAGGCTGCACCACTGGGACCCCCGTCGTATTCATATACTATACCAGGCTAACCGTGCGGGACACGCCATTTATTTAACGGCCCCATTGAGGGACGGCGCCTGGATGTTGACATTTTTTTTATATCCCCGCACAGTGCAATGAAGATACTCTCGCGTTCCCTTGGGCACTACAACGAAGCCTTGTTTCGCTACCTTTGGCCGAGCAGGGGCGTAGCTAGGAATTTTCCATCGTTTGGGAGCCCGGGGGCTTGACGTCATTGGAGGCCCCTGCATTTTGCTTAATATTTATTTTTTAATGTAAAACCACTCATATCGGGACCCCCCTCAAGTAGGGGGCCCGGGGGGGGATTTTCAAATTCTCCCCCTCCTCCCCCACCCTAGC
Organism: Biomphalaria straminea; assembly: GCA_021533235.1. NCBI lineage: Eukaryota > Metazoa > Mollusca > Gastropoda > Planorbidae > Biomphalaria > Biomphalaria straminea. The sequence goes on along the minus strand of JADKLZ010067759.1, from coordinate 3,584 downwards.
TACGCCACTGTGGCCGAGTCGTCCCCTCAATACGACCGTTTCCACCCGGGCGCCACGATGAGACAGGACAGCAAGCCCGGGTACCTGCCATTAGTCTGGGAAAGTATGGGCGGTTTGTAGTCCTGGACATAAAATTATGGATGACCTATAGATGACAAGGTCTGAAAAGATACTTCTATTTTTTTACTTTTGCATTGTAGGTGATTTTAAAGGTTCCCAAATTCTATGTACACAAAGCTCAGCATGTCTTAGTGCCAGTTTTGCAGAGGACCACAGATTGAAAAACTCTGACCAACATAAATACAAATATTTGTTATGGTCTTTTTTTATGTGTATAGTGTTTTCATCGTTCTAATCAAAACATTGTGCACACATTTCACTTTAGGAAAGAAGGAAGGACAAAGAAACCATCGAACAGAGAAGAAACAGCGGCCACAAGATTTCCTGTCATTCGAATGGATCTCAAAGAACTGGAAACTAAGCCTTTGTACTATAGCGACGTCCCAACCTTAAGGTAAGTAATACAACATATAGATCGTCATATAACGTATATATTGCCATACAACATATAGTTTGTCATGCAACAAATAGATCTTGCGTAAACTAGATTACGAATGTTTTTATTTTTTATTTTTTTTTTTTGGGAAGGGGGGTTGCAGTGGAAGGAGGTAGAGGTATTCTAATAAACTCCGGCAACTAAAAATAAATAAGTGCGTACCGGTATGTAATATTTACATTTTAGAGTTCAGCGAGAAATTAAACATTATAGTCTGGAATTTAGAAGTAGGCTATACATAATTTAATTTAAACAACAGTTGATGTGTGGCTACGGCTTGGCTACCTAACAAGTAGGCTCGAGTTCGAATCCCGACTTGAGCAGAGTTATGTTTGCTGAGCACCCAATCAGTGGCGTAGCTGGGGGGGGGGGAGAATTCGAAAATTTCCTCGGGCCCCCACTTGAGGTGGGCCCCAAAATGAGTGTGTTTTACATTCAATGTTATAAATTACCCCACAGCCACGGGAAACGCTGTATTCCTCACTAATCTTCGGACTCGAAGACAAGCCTATTATTATTATATATTACCCCAAAATGAAGGGGGCCCCAAAGAATGAAAATTTTCTAGCTACGCCCCTGCACCCAACGGCAGCGCGGACACCCTCTCCCCTACCTCCAGATTAGAGCAAAGCGCACTGCGCCTTCAAGATGCGCTATATGCGGCTTTATGAAAGCGATATACGGTAATAAAAAAAAAACAACAACATTTACCAAGCATAAGTTATAGCCCTAAATATTTGTGTGTGCTTAGTAAATAGTAATGTTGCTTAATCCATTCCTCCCCTTTGCGCCGTCATCTCCGATTATATACTATTATTGATAAGCAGGTTCTTAAAACACACCTGTTGAACATGTTTACACTCATGTTAGCAGGTGCGCATCGTGTTTATTGTTATGAAACAAGAGAAAAGTAAACAGGCCTATTGATTGAATATTTTTAGCCACATTTAGGTGTATTTTTACAAAGTTTATATCAACTCACCCTGTCTGTCTGTCTGTCTGGTGAAAAAGTGTGTACACGTCATGTCTACCACATCCATTTTCGGATCAAGCTGAAACTTGACACAATTATTCATTGGCATAGACAAGACAGGAATCCATTATATAAAAAAAAAAGCCAATTGCTGGTAAAATCATTTTGTTTGATACCGAGCCAACAAGGGACATAAATCCTTCAGTATTCACAAATACGGCTAAATATGTAGAGTTCGGTCGGTCCCCTTTAGAAAATTGTACACTTTACATACCTAACACATTCTTGGATCAAGTTGAAACCTTAAACACTTATTTATTGTACCTAACAAAACATGAATTACTTGGTCAATTAATTATTTTGTTTGATATCGAAAAATGGGAAATAACTTCTACATTATTGAGATATGTTCTTAAAGTGCGGAGTTCTTCCCTTAAAATATATAGTCGTAAATGTTCAGTTCTTCTCCTTTTTTTCATTATTATTAAAATTAGTTTTTTTTTTAAATTTTGCTTTTTTCATCATTACAGAGAGCATCTGAAGACTAAATACAGCGCCAACGCCCAAGCCAAGATTAAGGAAGACTACACAAGAACACAGCAAGAATTTTACAGAATGGAACTGGACAGACTGGACCAAGTCCACCCGGTCAATCGGAAACACATGACAGGAGTCTATTTTGCGTATCTCCAGAACACGCCTGGATCAAAGAAAGCCGTGACAGAATGCGTAGGGAAACTTAAAGCCGCAGACTAATTCGTGTTTCGTCCTTGTTGTCATTGACATTGCAACTATGTAGAATTGTAGGCTATTTCAAGATTAATTTTAACTCAGAAATCTTATCTTTGATTTTATGATTCAGTTAACATTCTTAAAGCAATAAATTACAGTAAGAAAGAAGAGATATGGAATTATGCCCGGGGGCGGGGCTATAAAATGGAACTTAAAAAAAAAAAAAAGAAAAGATTCTGAAGTAAATGTCGCTCTATTTGAAGATTACTGTTGTTAACTAACTACATAGGACTACTACAATGTTAGTGCTTCAAAAGTAACAACGTAGAGGTTAATGTTTAGAGTGCTAAAAGGTATACATAAAAGATACACAGATTTTATCCGTATCTGTAGATTCTAATTTTGAACACTGAAATCACCAAAGAATCTATTTACCGGGTATAAAAAATCTTTACATTGTTATTGTTACATTTATATGTGTGTTTGTTTTTCTTGTAGTCTCCCTTGTTCTGTGTCCAGTGTTTGTTTTTCTTGTAGTCTCCCTTGTTCTGTGTCCAGTGAGTTCACGTTTTTCTGTTAAGTGTGTTGGTTATGTGTATTATTCTGATGATTGTAGTTGTTATTCACGTTAATAAAATGAAGTAACCTGTAAACAGTCTTTGTGTATTGTAATATAACAGTTATTATTACAAGTACCAGTGTTATATTTGTATAAAATTAATTACCTAAATCTATCCAGTGTATTATGTGTACAAACCTGATAACTCTTGGTCCAGTTTCTTCAGGCTAGTCTCACTTGCAGTAAGGACAGTGATATCAAAAGGGAAGCAACCAACATAAGCTTAGGCAGGCGTGAGCTGTTCACTATTCAAAGACAAACTTAAAAGATGTAGAATTGTTGTAGGCTAAACTATTATTCATGTATTTTGTGTTGAGTTGTGAACGTTTTCTTCGTCAAATGTAAATGTATACCGGTACCGGTACTAACACACTTCCTTACAAGTTCAGATCAAGTGGTTTGTAATCTCTTAGAAAAAAAAAAGTGATTTTTGAAATTCTAGTTAAAAATCTCGTAGCAGCCCACTTCTGGCTACAGAGAAATAAGTACCCACCACAAAACATTCAATATCATAGCAACTATGTACTGTAGTCTAAAACTACTTCACTAGTAGCTGAACCTTGTTTCCATCCACATAGGCTCGTTCTAGTGTCCATTGTATTTGTATAAAGTGATAAAACCCTCTATTTTTAAACTGCTTGTACATGCATTAAGTTTCACACAAACATCACCTCCCAAATGTTACAGCCACACAAACACCACCT
>JADKLZ010067758.1:0-47873 GCA_021533235.1 Biomphalaria straminea | reverse complement strand
AAGATACACACAGACCATTCAAGTCAATGACCAAACTTAGGCCTGTAGGTATGGTACTGCTTGTTTCATGTCTATGTAATCTGAATTGATCAGACGTGATGTTCATTTAGCAGAACTCTGCGCTGCGGGGGGGACTTGGTGGCGTTTAATGAGCTTTCGGGTCACATGATCTGCCCTCTCCACGACACGCCCATGGATCTACCTTTATAGCAACACGCAATCGAATCACGGTATATCGAACTTTCTTCGTGGTATCGGTGTACACTTAGTATCTGCTACATAGCAGCACTCCGAGTCTTCGAATACGTCTATTTTTTTTTTTTACAGTAGACCTTAAAGAGAAGACGAGTTGAATGTTCTTTGGGTGGAGGCGGTAGTTGCACTAGTTGGGAGGGGGCAGAGGTAGCCTTCCTACCTTTATACCCTACAACCACAATATCCGCCACTTGTTTAAGAATATTGCTGTAACTCTTGTTTCCACACCATTATTGTGGTGCGCATTTGTGCACTATTAAAACACTGTGATGACAATAGTTGGACACAGGAAGGAGAACTCAATGTAAAGTTGGTTGTTGATATCGGCCTTGTTTGGAGATCTATGTTGATTAAACTTATATTGTTATTGTTTTCCCTCGCCGTTGAGTTGCTTAATGTAAGATATTACAATATCTATGTACAGTGGCGTCACTAGGGAAATACTGGGGATGCGGGCCGCACTTAATGACGCTCTCCCTATTGATGCCACTGTGTATGTAGACTGCAATTGAATAAACAATTAGAGCGCGTATGTACATTTTCATTTCTTTGAAAACAAGCGCAGAAGACGCAATGAAAATTTAACAGACAGACGGTGGACATAGGCTTTGTCAAGTTCAGATATTGCAAAATATGGAGGTCATAACTGGGCTTGAGTGGTCACGTCAAGTGCTGCATTTCGTCCTGAATGCAGGGCTGGATAATGACTACACATGAGTAGCACTGTGTAGTGTGTAGTTGACCCATGGCTTCTCCATCATATACGACTAAAGGTGGAGGGGTGTGAAGGAGTTTACAAACTAAAAAAAAGAAACAACTTTCAAACTATATTAATCAAAATTAAGGTAAACAAGATTTTAAAATAATAATAATAATAATCCTTAAAAAAAATAAAAGCGTATCTAAAGAGGAAGAACTCCTTCTTTAAAAATACCAATCTACCAATAATGTAAAATTTATTTCCCTTGATCGATGTCACACAAAATAATTAATTACCAATAATTAATTGACGAAACAAATTCTACATTATTGGGATATATAGTTTTAAATATGGATTTTTTCCCTTAGATAAGTATTTTTTCTTTTGTTTTGTCTTGTTTATTTCAGTATTTTTTAATTTAATTTCTATTTTGCTTGTTTTAAGGGATTCTGACGCTCCTTCGGGCAATAGAAGCTGGAAACATGAACAAGACACTACACTAAATGTTTTTTTTTTAAATATGTGGAATGGCATCAGGCATATTGACTCTTTACAAAACTATTATATCATTCAAAATCATTTAGGCAAAGTTGACATTTAACTATCTGCATAACTATCAGCTCATTAGATTCTTATTTCTGATGTTCGTTCTGAAAACACCGAAACGTGCCTGTTTACCTGCCTGCAAGCAAGGACCACTTCGTGGGCCGATTTTGAATTTGTGTTTCTACACAAACTGTCTTTTGTAACATTGTTTTTATTATTATTATTATTATAAGTCCTATATATTTAATTATCACTGTTTATGAATCTAATGTTACTGTACTTATGAAGTCTCCTCTTGTCTCTCCTCTATATATGTGTGTATTTCTTTGGCATCATATAACTGCCTAATGACTGATGCCGAATCACGCGCTTCTTCATTTCTCTCTCTTTCTCTCCCCCTCCCTTTCTCTCTTCACTCTCTCTCTCTCTCTTTCTCTCACTTTCTCTCTCTCTCTCTCTCTCCTTCCCTTTATCTCTTCACCCTCTCTCTCTTTTGTTCTCACTCTCTCTCTCTCTCTCTCTCTCTCGGTTTCTCTCACTACCTCTCTCGGTTATTTTTAGACACATCATATAACACAAAAGTGAACCATTATCTCCCCTGATTTGATCGAGTCAGACAGCCATAACACTCAATTAGAAACGTTCTCAGGAAACCTCTTGGAAAACAAATGTGACCTAGATTAAAAGTTTTGTTTTGAAGAAGGGGGAGAACTGTCACATTATTCAAAAGTGAAAAATAAAATTATTTCCCCTTGGGTGCGTGTGTCTTTTTCCACAAGAAGGAAGCATAGGTGAGCATGCTGGGAAAAGTTGTCCTGATAAAGATCGATTTAACAAAAACTAAGTCCAAAAATAAAAAAAAAAATTCATACATCTTATTTAAAAAAAAAAGGAGTTGGTCAATGATTAAACCCCTCAACAAACACACACAAAGGCAGAAACACTTTCTCTCGCCATATAGAACTCAACTGTTACAAATAGGGCCTACTATATCTGACATAACTAATCAAAACATTATAATTAACCCTGTTTTCATTTTGATCTAATGGTTAAAATTAATCCTGTCTTCATTCTGATAGAAATGTTACAAAAAGACAGAAGTTTCCCCAATATAAGCTCATAAAAAAAAAAATCAAGATCAACTTGAGCAGAAATCTTTTATTTCTCTCTACGATAAACAACATTCATTAATGATTGGGTAAAGTGACATAGAAATATATATATATATATGTATGTACATTTATCACAGCATTCTTTGACCTTTGCACTTTGCATGTTAAGTAAAAAATCAATATCAAAGTAAGTCTGACATAAAAAAAAAAAAAAAATTGCAATTTAAATAGAAGTAAATAATTTTTAAAAAATCTAGTAATATATCTGAGACGGTGAACATTTCTCTATGGTGAACATTTCTCTTTTGTGAACGTTTCTCTAAATGAATTTAAAAGTTTACTATACAATTGGATTACTGATAAAGAAAATATATAATGTGAAAAATTCAATTTAATATTCACACAAATTTCATTGTTCAACTCAAAGTTCCTTTGTCTCTTTAACAACTATTCTCACAGTATTCAATTTCCATCAAGTATTCATGCTCATATTTACATCAGACAAGAGTATAAGCATATTGAAATTAAACAGAAAATATAGAAATACAAAACTGTTGTTTTTTATTAAACAAATTTATTTGACTGTAAATTTTGGAAAGTGTGTGACCACCAAAGTGTTGATCCTTTGTTAAAATGTATCACCACAGCATCTCAACATTTCAAATTCATCTTTCAGTATTTATATCCCCCACGTTTAAGAAAAAAAATTTTTATCTTTTATTTAGATTCAAAAAATTTTGACTTCATTTGTACCCTAACAAAATATATCTGTCCAACTATTGTGCACACAAAAAATATTTAGATTGTATGCAAGGAATTAATTCTAACAGCTAATCAAGGTGGCATCGCTATGGGGAGAAGGGGTGCAGATGACACCGGATAACAACCCAACCAATACTTCTGGCTTAGAACAATGTTTGAGACCATTATACAATTTTTGGGATTTATTTTTTTTGTTTTCAAATACTTTGAATGTTGTTTTCAATGTTTCCTTGCATGACTGGCTACTTGATCGTTTCAACTTTCATTTTTCTGACAAGCAACTTTAGTATCCGCAGCATGGAACTCTGTAGTGCTTCAGTTTTTATGATAAGGGATTTAACTCTAGCTGGAGTACATGAGTTGGGGGAACTTGAAGCTCAGTGTTGACCTAAAAAAAAAAGAAAAAACTTTTATAACTCAGACACCAATTATCAGATCAAATTTATGTGGCTCATTAATTCACTAATCGGGATAGATAAGACATGGATCAATAAAAAAAAAGTCAATCAATTTGTTAATTAATTACTGTTAATTAATTATTTTATTTGATACCAACAAGGAAAATGTATTCACAAATACAGCTACATATGTAGGGTCTAATCCTCTTAGATAATTGTACATGCTATTTCTCCAACACCCATTCTCAGATCAAGTTGAAACTTTAAACAACTATTTATTGTGCCTAACAAAACACAAATCAATTTAAAAAATGAACCAGTTAGTCAATAATTTTTTTTGTTTGATATTGAATAAGGGAAATAGCTTGTACATTATTGGTAGATATGGTTTTAAGGACAGAGTTTTTCCCCTTTAGATATGCTTTGTTTTTCTTAAAGGATTTTTTTTTATATTATACTTGTTTGATGATAACACAAGATTATACCTCACATATTTAACCTTTATCTGTATTGTATTATAATACAACAAAGAGTTATTTTAAATATAAGCTCTTCAAAATAAGATGTAAAGGATAAGCTATACAATATAACCTGTGAAAAAGATAAGCTGTACAATATAACCTGTGAAAAAGATAAGATGTAATGGATTTGTGGTCAGAGATAGAATAAAATTAAGTTTTTCTATTAAACTTTATTCTTATATAAATTTAGGAAGAGCTCACAATCAGCAGTTTATCAAGCACAAAAGTATAACAGAAGATTGTTAGGTTCAGTGCTGGAACAAGCGGCAGAAAGCCTCAAGGTGGTAAAGCGACTGGCCATGACCAGGTGGGGGAGCCAAAGCAAACGTCTTGCGGGCCCTCTACATTGGGTCTGTGAGGGCAAGGATTGAGTATTTAGCTCAAGTCTATGCCTCACAAACGTCTCTAATGGGCCTGGATTCTGTGCAGAACCAAGCTGTTAGGCTGATCTGTGGTGCATTTCGTACAATACCTATTCTGCTGGCGAGGTCATGATGGATCTCACACCAAGATGATTGCTTCACATTAGATGAATGAATGTTATTCTGAGTTTTTATCTCTAAGAAGATTATTTTCAAACTAAAACCATTGCTCTAGAATTGGCCCTAAAATGCCCACATAGGAAATGAAATATCAAATGATGTTTGCTGGACGAGTCCTTAGACAAAATAAAACAAGCTTCTCAATGAGTGCTATAACATGCAGACTGAAATGCAAGCGTAAATGTATCACACCTTTATAGAAGCCCTAAGGCAATAGGACGCCAGTTGGCAAGAGGCTGTAAAAACTGGAACTGTGGAAGCCAATCGGGGGTAAAAACCGGAGGTGGGGAGACGACTCGCCCCCCCCCCCCCCAAGTGAGAAGTGAGTCCCAGTCCTTACACATTGGATGTTCTTGTGTTTAATTAAGGTTGAAGGTTTATCAATTATTTTGACTTTGTTCTAATTACCTACAAGTTTTTGTACCCTTTTTTTTCAATCTTATGAACAGTGTTAGTCTTGTCAGCTGCATCTCTTAAAAACATCAAAAGTAAAGGAGGATCAATCTATCCTTGGATCAACTTATCTAACCTTAGAGTTAATATACTGATGCAGTAAGAGCTTCAGTTCCGAGTTCTGTTGTCGAAGACTTTCAGTGTCTGTTAACAGTCCAGATCTACTCTTCAGAACATCACTGAAAGTTGAAAATGTAACATTAACTTCAACAGTTACAAGGTAGTTTTAAGGTGACATGTCACCATAAGTTTTTTTACAACATGTGTCCCAAACTTTTTTCTTAACATAAAACTTCAGAACATTCTGAGTATTTAACAGAACACTTTGCTTATTTTTTTAGAGAGATTAATTCACATCGTGGCCTACAAGTTAATTACTCCAGTAGATCATGGAACACTTATTTAGGCCAGTGTTTCACAGAACACAGTTTGAGAAACACTGTTCTAGACAAAGAGATTTAACAAACAGGTAGATTTCACAGTTCTGTGGTCAACAGCTTTCAGTGGTTTCATGTGGTCAGCACCAGTCTCAGATTAACAACAGTGCAAGACTGTGGATGCCCATGCCCTCAAAAAGAGGCCTCCACATTTCAAAAATATAAATTTATCTACAAAATTTTCATATTAACCCTTAAAGTGCTGAGCTGTTTTAAAATGAGTGCGTACAAAATGGAATTACAAGAAATAAACTACCACACGCGTTTTAAGGGTTAAAGACAGGAAAATTAAGGATTTTTTTTTAAAGGTTAAAAGTATTCTACTTTTTTCTTCACAAATATGACCTGCTTTTAGATTTATAATAGTATTACTTGAAGCTTGAAGAAAGGAATGGCCTACATATAAATCCTGCCCAGGTCCTTCACTTTAAATATATGATACTTGCTAGCATAAGTATTTATCTTTCTTTATCCAAAAACTACTAGAAAAAAATTCCAATGATGCAAAAAAAAAACATTTCTGCTCAGTAGACATAGCAGTATTGCTTGGCCACCAAATCAGCTTAAGAAATTATTATACATAGAAATAGAAAAAAAGTTGCATGCCAATTATAAACTTTCTACATTTTTCTGGCAAAAAATCAGGATAAATGTATCTTATTTTTAGAGAGGTTCTCCTATATTTGTAACTCTTCAACTCATAAATAAAAATAATTCAGTCTAATTTAACATTGCAAAGATTTCATTAAAAGGACTCACTGGTATTTATCCAAAGAGTCAATCAGAGCATCCCACACTCTTTCTCTGTGAGGAGATAACAATGTGGCATATTTCTCCCAGTACCCAGAGTCCAGTGTGTCATCTCTATCTTCTAGAGTGGTCAACTGAAACTGACCTTTCTTCTGATCAGTTTTCCTGGAAATATTCATTAAGGCCATATTCTAAAATCTAATCATAAATCTCAAATCATTTTTTTCAGAGAAAGAAAATATACAAGATTATAAAGAGAGTTTATGTTTCACACAAACTTAGATGCGGCCCATATAGGTCCTCCTATGGGTCATCTGTTTGGTAAGTAATGCATATAAAAAGTCAGGTTCTGATAGTTTCAGCAAGAATATCAGAATGTATTTGGTACAAACTATCAACAATCACAATCCTACCTCTCATCATATAAAATGAATGTGTGTGTAACAAAAATAGTTAGATAGTTATAATGACTGGCCAGCTAATGTTATATTAATTATTATTATTATGTTTATATTCCTAAGTATTCAATTAAATGATTTTTGTCAAGATATGATTCTTCATGAACCGGGTTGTAGGTATGTGACTGAATGATCAGCTAATTGAAGGTTGACCTGCAGATGAGGAAGTTGGTGAATCGCCAATCTCTAAGTCTCATATATGGAAGTCTTTTTGGCTTATAAATTGCTAGTACCACTAGTAATAAATATAACTCAACACGGGTAATTAAACCTTGTTTTAAAAAAAGGAAATCATTTCACCAAAGCTTACTTTCCGTGTCTACGCACATCCTCCACAAATGCCTTCAGGGCTTTGAAAACTTCATTGGGGTGAATGAGCTCAACAAAGTCACTCGGCACTCTGTTCAGCTTCATCTGACTGTCCAAAATCCTCTGGACTTCTTCTGCTGTGCTGTCAGCCTGCCAATAAATTAGACAGAGGAAAAACTTCTGAATATCAACATGTTCCTAAAGGTGTTTAGTCAATGAAGTAAAATGAAGGATGTTGATATCTTGAAAATGAGTAAAGAAAACTGATACTTTTATATGCAAGTGCTTTAACTCTTTCTCTCCATAATTATTTACCACATTCTGGTGAAATCAACGTTGGTATCGTCAGTTAGGAGAGAAAGAGTTAAAGGGATATTTGAATGGCCACCATACAATTTAAGTTCTAAAAACATGTGAAAATAGATCATGGTAGAAAATGGAATAAATAAAATGCGATATTAAATTGAAAATTAAATCAGCTGTATTGATTTTTTTTTTAAACACAGCTTAGGGCTAATAAAACTGAGAAGTTTAAAACACCCAATGTAATCAATGGGGCATACATGTCAATTAAAAATGTATTGTTGATGTTACAAGTTAACTGGTGGTGTGATATGGAGCATGGGACTGATTGACACAGGCCAGCATACTGCAAGTGGTCAAGCCTAATGAAGTACAGAGGAAGGGATAACCCGTTCAGAAAATACTGGTCTAATTCACTGGCAGATCATTGTGAGATAAACATGGCATTTCAATAATTTCCAGAAGTCTCTGGGACACTAAATATAGAGAGTCCAAAAGAGCAGAGATTAAGTAAGAGTCTGGAACAAGTTCAGTCAGATGTACAGTATTTGGTTGTCACTTTGTTACACTTAAAATATTACTTTATCTGAACCTGAGTTGTCAAACTCTTCAAGTTGGTTTTGTCTTCACTCAAGAAAGAAATGTTATTGACAAAAAATAAACATTATTATTGCTATTATTATTTAAAAGTATTGATATATCTAAATATGTATAAAATAAGTAATTCTTACATCTTTATCATTACTTTCTGCTTCTGTTGCAAGGTCTCCTTTGGAACCTTCTTTAACTGGCTAAATACACAAGAAGTAGAAAGAGTACATAGATTTATTAATTCTTTACAAACATTAAATAGAATAAATGTGATTCTCAGTTATAGATCTGAAAAACAAACAACTGAGACACTACCTGCTAATGGGAGAATTTAGAAAAGACTTGGCAGTTATTATTTTTTTGTTCTTTACTATTTATCAAATAAATATCAGTCCGATCAGCATCATAGGGTATGCCAAAGTGAGCTACAATCTGCCTAAGGATCATCCTTGGCATTTTCCAGTACGACCTCATCATGGTTGCCGAGAGAACATCCCGCTCTCAGGGGATGGCGAAGAGTACTGGTTGCTTGCCACTGATGAATGGCAAGTGGAAAAGTACATCGAAGGGGTTTTGTCCAGTCCCCCCCCCCAACCTGTGGAGCCCCAGGGCAACAGTGACTAAGACACCACTGGTTCTCTGAAAAGCGGATAGCGCTGGACACCAACTCGAGGGTTGGTCGGGTTCTCCTGGGACTCTGCTGATTCACGGATCTCTCTTTAGGCAAAGACTGGATTGACTGGCTCGGCCTTCATGAGCTGTGTTGGGCGGTCTGGTTGGTGCTCACAAGCTAGGCTCTAACTAGCCCGTTCCCTGGTGCGCTAGTGGAGGAATTCATTGTGACCTAATGGTAGTTCCAGGACTGAGAATGTCAAGCAACGTGTACCACCCCACGCCTGCCTTTCAAGAAACTCACATGCCTAAGGGTCATCAGCTCCTGATTTTTTTTCTCAAGGTTGACTCCCAAAGCCTATTTCTCTTGAATGTAAGGCACTCCAATACAGCCAATCAAATATTCTCGCACTTACATGTGGCTCAGATATTGGGTCAGACAGAACTGACAGGAGAAGAGGCATCTTAGCCACAAAGCTTCAAGCAGGAGGGGGGATCATCAGCTTTGGTAGGCTACCCACCTAGGAGAAGGGAAACTCCAAACTTCTGTTGCCTGGCAACCAAGGGTAAGACATATTTACTTTAAAAAATCTGATATAGAGCATTCTACATAAGTAAAAACATCTTTAAACTACTCTTACCTTTTCTCTGATGTTTATAAAATAGGTTGTCAATTTATGAATGTCTTCCTCAGTTTCCAGACCCAAGGCCTAGATTGAAACAAAAATGTGCATTAATACAAAAATAAAGTGAACAAGCACAAAGACCTGAAACACCAGATGAAGTGAAATTATATGGAGTGAACAGTAAAAGGGCCTTCTATGTCTACACAATGTTTCATTCTCTTGACGCTCAGAGAATGAATAGTAATTTTTTTAAAAATTAGTTTCCTTTCAAAGATGAACAATGTAAGAACTGTGAATGTTGTGAATGAAGATTAATTCAAAAGAATAATGTTATTAGAGCAACCACATCAACTATATCACTAGGCTTTCTATGAGAAGAGCATCTGACAATTAAAAAAAAAAAATAAATTATTAAACATTGAGAAATCAATAAAAGAAATATAATTAAGAAATGTTTAAACACTACTATAGGTTAGAGGACTTTTTAAACTATATTATAACAGAAAAGAGGCTGAGTCCTTGGCTTCTGAACCGGGGGACCAGGGTTCGAATCCTGGTGAAGACTGGGATTTTTATTTCTGGATCCTTGGGCGCCTCTGAGTCCACCCAGCTCTAATGGGTACCTGACATTAGCTGGGGAAAAGTAAAGGCGGTTGGTCGTTGTGCTGGCTACATGACACCCTCATTAACCGTAGGCCACAAAATCAAATGACCTTTACATCATCTGCCCTATAGACCACAAGGTCTAAAAGGGGAACTTTGCTTGCTTTGCTTTTTTTAACTCTTTCTCTCCTAACTGACGATATTAACGTTGATTCCATCAGAATGTGTTAAATAATTACGGAGAGAAAGAGTTAAAACAGAGAACTTACAGCAAAAATATTATCCAGTTTAATAAGAGACTGTTCATCTTTCTCCAAGGGAAGTAACAGCTTGTTCAGTTTCTGTTCCACTAGAAAACCCTGAAAAGTCAAGTATTTGCAAGTATTAGTTGTATTTTGATTAATTAGAAAGCATTGACTGTTAGCAGATTTTTGCATCATTAATGATAACTACTATGTAAAGCTCTTTATTTTTCTTTTTATAAGAAACCAGTCTGTATTTTTAATTGACATTAAATTATCTTTTCAAGAGAGATAACTCACCCCTTCATCGCATAGCAGCTCTAGGACTTTCTTAATGGTGGATGCTGAAACATTCTCGTAGATACCGGCATCATTTCCACTCTCAATGGCCACAAATCCACTCTCCTGAGATGTGGCTTCTAAAATGAGAAATGAATTTTTATTTATGTCTTTCGTGTATATTAAAGAGATAAAAAAAACAGAAGTTGAACAGACTAGTTTTTTTTTTATGCATTAGATGTAGCTAAATATGCAAAATCTTCCAGCCGAATAAAATGTTGCAATGTTTTCTGACCTTGGTGAGCCAGGAGTGGGTAGTGAGAGTGACTTAGTGCTTATAAATCCTGAGAGTCATGGGACTCTTCTACCAATTTTACTGGGTGGCGCCATAGTTGAATAGTTAAGTGCTTGGCTCCCAAACCTGGGGTCATTGGTTCCAATCTCTGTGAAGACTGTGATTCTGAATTTAGGGATTTCAAATTTCAAGGGCACCCCTGAGTCTTCCCAACTCTAATGGGTCCCTGACTTTAGTTGGGTAAAGTAAAGGCAGTTGGTCATAGTGCTGGCCAAATAACACCCTGCTTGTTAACCGTTGGCCAAAGAAACAGACAACCTTAACATAATCAGCCCTGTAGATCATATAGGTCTTAAAGGGGACCAATGTTGTTATAAAGATAGATAAACCAAGACAGTCAAACTTTCTATTATATATCAGCAATTAATTAATAATAATTCATTAATTAATAATAATATTCATAATAAAATAATAATAATTAGAGTATGAATGGGCCCAGGAATATATTGATGTTTGATAAAGACTCAATGACAAATATTGTGTTTCCAGGCACTCTAAGCACAAATGAAACCACTATAGAATGATGATGTAAATGTATTACTAACTAGACATGATATCATGCAGTATTTTAGATGCTGATGTTCCACCAGTGTTTCTGCTGCTCATAAGAGGGCCAACATTATCCATAAAGTGCCTGTCAATGAGATGAATAGCACAAATGATTACAATGTAACAAAAAACTGATGAAAAAAAAAAAAAAATTAACATACCGCTGGTATAATACAAAGAAAATTAAATTGAGTAAAAACAAGTTTTAATGGTAATGTCTGCGGTAAACATAGATATGAAACTTTATCTGAGGTTTATCTTATCTATTTTTTTTAATTTTGAGGCACAGTGGCTAAGTGGACATGTCTCTTTAGAAATAGATCTAGACTATGATCCAAATTGAACTAAAGTATTTTTATGACGATTATCCATATTTTCACAAAATTAAATATATAACATATAAAACATTGTCTTAAGTTCACCATTCGATGTCATCACTCATGAAAAAAATTAATATAGAAAAATAGAGCCTTTTTTAGCCGCTACTCTTTAAAAACATATTTTTTGGTTAAAACACTCAGAAAATGAAAAAAAAAATTCCTTTTTTTTTCCTAAGGGAAACTGTTCAAGATTAAATTAAAAGCTATTAAAAATATTTTGGTAGGAAAGCAAACAAAACAACTGACTTTTAAAACAATGATGATCAATTAGGCTGCAGAATGGGGTAAAATGATGGTATAATTGATTAGGAGACAAAGAGTTAACTTTTGCTAATCGTTCAACAAAAAATAGTAATACTAAATTTATTATTAAATAAATAAAAAATTGAGATTTTAAAAAATTTTGTAAAAACAATTGAAGACGTATTAGTTCTAGTTTTAAAAACATTTTAAAATAACATATACATCTTTGTAAAACAGAAAGAAACATTGTTAACATGTACTGAAATTTAAACCAGAAGATAAAACAAAAGGAAAATTCAAGAAATATTTTGAAACTGACGTGTCAGGAGTTTCCCACTTGAGCCCAAGCTGTTGCTCAAATATAGCTTTGTCTGCATCCAGTACTTCAGTGGCCAGGATTTTACACTCTTCTTCATTCATGCACCAAATTTCATGGAGTTTTTTGGCATCTGTTGCCATGAAATGCCTGGAATTATACATATTAAATCGATTTCACTAATTTTATATTTATATAAAACAGGGGTGCCCCAACGGAAACGCTTTAAAGACCAGCTTATGTGCACCTGGTTTCAATCTGTTTCAGAACGAGACAGCTGGAAGTCACTTACAAAGGCAGCAGGATACAAATTTGAAATCTGATCCCAAGTTCAGATGAAGATGGCGAAAAGAAAAAAATCTAAATTGAACACCAGCAGACCATGATTAAGCCTACACTGGGGCTGCAAAGCCAAAGGAAATATTGCATTCCTCATTAATCTTCAGACTTGAAAACAAACTTTATTATTATTTAAGTATAATAAACGTAAACACATCTTTTGACTGTCTGAATTGTTTTATTAAATTTTTTTTTTAATTTTAATTTTTTTTTTATAGATTACTGAATAAATAGTGAACAAAATTGTTTGAATCTAGAGAAAAATATAATAACCACATTTTAAAGTCAAACATTGTACATGTATCTATCAATATTGAGACATCTTCACAATTTTAAAATATGTTAAAAGGGAAGAGTGAAAAGTGAAACTGTGAAAAAAGAACTGTTCTTTCATTCAAATTAAAGTTAGTAGCAAAGTTTATAATTACTTTTTGCTTTCATTTAAGTGAAATTTAAAAACTAAAAAAAAATGTAAAAAAGAATGTAAAAAAAAAATACTTTGACTTCCTCTGCAGATCATGAAACTGAGTAGTTATTCTTTTATAATCTTCTGTCAGCTGAAGGTTCTCATCCCTGTATGCCTTCTCTTGCTTCTCCAACTTTTGCTTCAGACCATTCAGCACATCCTGCAGGCTGAGAGAAGATAGAGTTTAATACTGGGGAATCTATTACAGAGTCAGCTACTGAACAAAATGAGATAGAGTGATGTAGGGATTAACTTTTTTTTTTACTATTGTAATTTTCAATGGAAAGCAAGGTCGTCTTTTATTATTGCAAAAAGCATAATAATAAAATAAAAGGCTTATAAAAATTAATATAGTTGAATTAATTGTTTTGTTAAAGATTGAAAATGAGAGAGATGTATTTATAGTTTAGAATCAGCACAATAATTGAATATGGTACATAACTTCTATCCACAAGTCACAATACAGAATGAAAAAAAAATGTATAATGTTCAAATAGTTGTTGAATCCTTGAAAGTACTCTATCCTTTTTATGATCATTGTTTCTAAATTTAAAAAAAATATTTAAAAAGACAACACAACAGAACTCCTTTACAGGGACAATATAGGAATGATTTATAAATAACCTGCATTTGCTCTGATAGATTATTTTTATAACCTCTAATCTTAGGCCTATCTGGTCTTTAGTAATATGCATAAAAAACTTGGTAAAAGTTCCAATCAATGGCCCCTTTTGAAGAATGTTACGCAAGTGGCAGCACACTATCTATCCGTTAACTTTTGATTACAAAATGAAGATATTTTAAGACCACAAGATTCTATTAGTAAGTCTCTTAAAGAGTGTGATGAGATGATCCAGCCTACGATGAGATGATAAAACACTAAAAGTTTTACCGAGTGATCTTCCTCTTCTGTTGAGACTTGGTGATGGTGTTCTCATCGTCACGCTTCTTCAATACCTGGAAGTTGTACTCCAGCTTCTCCTGGTTCAGTTGGCATGTCGCTCTCATTTGCTGCAGTTGCTGCTCAAGGATCTGTGACCATTACATGAAAGATATGCTTAATAAATGTTTATGAATCCAGAATTATAGAAAATCTTATACTAGATAAAAACTAAAACCATTTAAACTTCAAATTCTGATTAAAAATCATCAAAGCTATTAGACTTTAATAGTGTGTACATATAAATAAATATAATTAAAGATAAAGGCTTGTAGCTCAATCTTGTTACAGGTAAGTACAGAAAAATCTTAAATAGTTTTTAAACATAAGGATATGCTAGTTTCAGATATAAATTGCTTACAGTGCAGCACTTTTGAGTTGGCTTATTCCCAAACAGATATATGATTGCACATTTTAAATAAAATAAATAATAAAAAGATTTATACCACAATTAATAAAATTTATAAATAAATCCTTTCCACAGCATTAAATGATTCACTGTTAGGTCATGCCAGGTTTGGTGGCTCAATGGTTTAGCACTAGGCTTCTGAACCTTGAGCCTGGTTACCCAGGTCCTGGCAGGGGCGGACTGGGAATCAAAATCGGCCCGGGCATTACCGTATTAACCGGCCCACAAATACCATGTCATATGTTGTATCAGTGCTAAGCTCATGAAATGTGTGACTAGTTTTCTTATTTTTATTTATTTTATTTTTTTTTTGGTTTATTGAAAGGGGATTTTAAGCCCATGCAGTCTCTTCTCTTTGGCTTCACTGTGGCAGAAACTTAAGTTTCCGTTTCAGACAATGAGGTCTGAGGCAGCTGATGGTTTGAACCCCCCTCCTGCTACGCCCTTGTGTCATATTATATTTGTAAGCCTAATTCTCATCAAAACATATAACGTTTAATAAAATATCGAAAACTGAAAGTACGCTCTCATAGGATTACGTATTATATTTAATTTATACCTGTATGTGATCTGAAAACTAAAAAAAAAATACAATAGCAGCATCAATGAGTTTGAAATGAATGAATTATTAAATGTTTTGGAGACTTTTGGTATTTTTATAGCTTACATACGTTACTTTAAAAACAAATTTAGGCATGCATGTTGTTCTTTGACTTAAGTCGTGGGTATTCCCGTCTGACACATTCCATTAAAAGATTAGAGAATGCAGAACGGTTAGAGAGACACTTACTGTGAAAAGCTCTACATCCTACTACATTCTCAAAAAGCGAGAATTGTATATGAATATGACCAATAAAAATATAAATCTTCTATCATTAAATATCAGATGTGACAGCGCTATATAAAACCAGAGAATTAGTATACGAATTTCCGTCATTGACTTCATACTAAGCATAAAAAAAGATCCCATTTCAGACCTTGTGGTCTATAGGGCAGATGATGTAAAGGTCATCTGTTTCTGTTACCTATGGTTAACGAGGGTTTCGTGTGGCCAGCACAACGATCTTTACTTTTCCCATTAAAGCTGGGTGAACTCAGAAGCGCCCAAAGATCTCGAAATAAAAAATTCTAGTCTTCACCAGGATTCGAACCCCGGACCCCAAATTTAAGCCAAGCGCTTCACCACTCAGCCACCTCGCTTCCATGACATACTGAGTATATATTGGCCATTCATTAAAATAGCTAAAATAATTATTTAGATCTTGATTTGATTTGATTTTTTTTTAAACATTCAATATTTTTTTGTAAGCTGAAGTATATTATTTTTAAATTTATGTTATTAAAATTAAACAAAAAGAATGCTTCCTCTTACTTTGAAAATCGCAGAAAGAACTATATATTGAGCTGTGAATAAGTTTTGTGGTTTGCAATTTCGCGGCTATGTGTGTTAAAAGTTAATTTCTATTAAGTATTGTTGAAGAGCTAAGTGTCGCCCTTTTTTTTTCTGCGTTATATCAATGTTTCCTAACTTACTCTCCCTCTTCCCTCGTTTTCGGTAACATTGTCAATGGAACCATCAAAAGTCGGGGTAGGGAAGGAGGAAAACCAAGTGGGAGTGTCATCAAAGTCCATGCCGACCAGCAAAAACGTTTAGGCCAAACACAAACACACAGACATCAAAGCAGTATTGAAGCCAATGCCGCTCTTAGGCCTACACAGCTAAATGTACGGTCTAATGTTTTGCAAATGATAATATGCATAGTGTATTATGTACATTTTTATATACTTATTGAATTTCAAACAAAATTAATTGTAAAAAAAAAAAATAAATAAATAAAATAAAACGTGTTCGGGCAAATGTGTCTTTGCTACAATAACTTTTTTTTTAAAGTTGTCTGCATTAAAAAAAAATTTCTTTGGTCGCAACCAGACCGGCCCATTTGGTGCCGGCCCACCGGGCATTTGCCCGGTATGCCCATATAGCCAATCCGCCCCTGGGTCCTGGGTTTGAATCCTGATGAAGACTGATATTTTCAATTTTGGGATTTTTAGGGTGTTCTGAGTCCATCCAACTCTTATGGGTATTTTACTTTATTTGGGGAAAGTAAAGGCGGTTGGTCATTGTGCTGGTTACATAACAACCTCATTAATCATGCACCACATAAACAGATGACTTAGCATTATAGATTGCAAGGTCTGAAAGGGAAACTTTACTTTTAGAAAAGAAATTTCATCATGCCAGAAAAGAAATGTTATTTATAATGCACCTGTACATCAGTCTCAAGTCTTATCTTGACCATGTTGTATTCCTCCGCATCTTGAACCCTCATGTGCTGAAGCTGGTTCTCCAGGTCTTCCACTCTCTTGGCCCTCAACTCCAGGTGCTCTTCTTCCTTCTGCCTGCGAAGTTCCATCTTCTCCTCCCACTTCTTCTTCTGCTGTTCCAGGAGCTCATTACGCTCCATGACAAAAGAACGCTACATCAATCAACAAACATAAAATAATATTAGCGCATCATTGATAAACTAAAGGTAAGAGTGAATGAACTTCAAGTAAGTGGAGCTTATTTAAGGAGCCTGTGAAAGACTGGAATTTTTTATTTCTGGATTTCTATGATGATTATTTCAACCTAACATTAGTTGAAGAAAGTAATGGCAGGTGGTCATGTACTGGACACATCATGCTCTTGTTAACAGTGGGCCATAAAAACAGATTACTTTTATGTCATCTGTCCCATGACTTATAAGGTCTGAAAGGGGCAGTTCACATTTATAATTAACGATAGTAGATCACTTTAGCAGAAGTTTAGGATAAGAGTCCATCCCCTGAATTTCTCTATAAAAATCAATTGAACAGCAAAACCCTAATTGTCTTGTCAATTCATGATAATTCTTAAAATGATTAACTCTCTGGCTGCCATGTTATTTCTTGTACAACTTCTCGTATATAATTATAAAATGATTATTTTACCTCAATCTCTTCCAGTTCTTCTCTTTGTGCTTTCATCATGTGATTAATTTGTTCATTCATTCTCTCAATGATGAGGTCAACGTCCTCTGCCATCTTCTTCAAATCTTTAACATACATATCATCCTTGGTCTTCAGAACCTATAGGTTACAGATGTAAGCCATGCAACTATCAGATTATGGTTAAAAAAAAAAAAAAGAAGACACATAAGACGGCATAAATTAGGTAACCATCTGTTAAAAAAAAATCTGTCAAATTATCTTGCTAGTCCCAAGCCTGGGCAAAGGAGGAGGGTAGGGTATGAAGCTAGCAACCTCACCCTTTGAAAAACTGCAATGCTATACAAACCAAAAAATAATAATAATAACTTGGTCATGATAATTCCCCTCAAGGAGTAAGGTTTCAAGTGACATGGACCCATCTGGAGGAAATTGCCTAGAACAGAATCTGATGGAAAGATACTGTTGCAGCCCTATGCTCAAGGGACTAAGGACTAACTCAAGTAAGTGTTATGCACTTGTTTAGTTTAGAGTCTTAGAGATGCATGCAACATTTTACTGATGACATAGTTAAAGGGTTTGAAATTATTAATGTAGAGCTTTAGTTAGCTACTTATAGACTCTTGAGGGGATAACATCATCTTTAGCAACTGACTCAACTGTGTCCCATTTAGTATTAAAGTTGGTTATTGTGCTATATCAAGTCTGGACTTTGTTATTCTGTATCTTCCCCTTTTGTGATGATGTGTGTTCCATGTTCATTCTTGCATTCGTAATACACCAGACATTACACCCAAGTATCTAAGTTCTTATCAAAGTGCTGTAGAAATTTATTAACTACAACTTGCACATACATCATTACATAAGTTGTATCATGAAAGATTAAACAAAGATTACATGTTCCTTTGTAAATCCAATGTTTTAAACAAAACACAAAGTAGTTTTGATTTCCTAGAAAAGATTGTCCTACCTGTTGAAGCTCTGTGATAATTTTATTTTTTTCCTCATTCATGGCATCACATGACCTCTTCTGTTGCATTAACAACTATAAAAACAATGATTTCAATTAGACATTTAAAAAGTCTCACAAGACCTAACGATTCAGAATATTTCTTTGTTGATTGTAAATATGTTTAATAAATGTTTTAAATCTTTGACGGAAAAGATAATCTTTAAAATATTTAAAGTAATCTATTCAATATTTAAAAGGGAGAATTTAGCAAGATAAATGAAAACCAATTATGAATACTTTATTTAATAAGGATGAAACATATTTAAAAAAATATTAAACCATTACACTGTCTAATCAAAAGAGGCTTGGCTCTTGGAGCAAAAAAAAAAAAAAAATAACACCTCTTAGAACTATATGGCTTTTGAAGACTTTAATTTGAAAAAAAAAAGGATCAGTGGTATTTCAGTAACAAAAAGAAAAAGGTATTCATATTCCAATGATGTGTTATTGTACTGTGTCAATAATGTGTCTTATGTCATTGATGTCAGCATGAAATTTGTAGTAGTGTCTAGATAAATAATGAGTTAAAAGGTATTAGGGTTAGCCTGCTAAGTATAACAATGAAATAATATTTGTCATAAAATTGACACACCATTGAATTGCAAACAATAACTTAATTTAGTGCTAATGTACTAGCCATGTTCTAACCCAACATTACTAAAAGATCCATGTACACATATTTCTCTCAAAATGGTTGATGGGACAGAAGAAAAGTTTTTTAGTCTTAAGTTCCCCTTTCAGACCTTGTGGTCTATAGGGCAGATGATGTAAAGGTCATCTGTTTCTGTGGTCTTTGAGGGTATTATGTGGCCAACAATGACTTACTGCCTTTACTTTTCCCCAACTAATGTCAGATACCAATTAGAGCTGGATGGACTCAGAGGCGCCCAAAGATCCCAAAATTAAAAATCTGAGTCTTCGCCAGGATTCGAACCTGGGAACCCTAATTTGGAAGTCAAGTGCTTTACTGCTCAGCCACAGTGCCTCCAGGGACAGAAGAGCTCATAACTTACCTCATGGAGTGTCTGTGGAACATCCTTTTGTAGAGCGAGATCCCACTTCTTGGTAATCTGGAAAATAAAGATGTCAATTAAATCAAGTTAGGAAAGGAGAACATAAATAAAAGAAAATAAAACTTGAATACATCTAGTTTGGTGATTAATAATATCTAGGCTGTCTCAATGATTTTTCCTTTAGTCAAAGATGATCTTTGTTGTAATCAATAAAATATTATTGCAATGATATCTTACCTCTTCAAATCTTTCCAATCCTGACTTAGCCTCACTGTCAAGTTTTTCTTTCCTGTATTAACGTTTAGAATAGTTATATTGAATTCTGAACAGAATTTGTTTCTAAATATCAAAATTATGACAAATATAGCAAACTGATTTGATTGTACTACTATTGCACTTAGCCCTATATAATACAGACAATACTTCTAAAAAGAAGATGATTACATCCTACGCAACATGCATCTAGTCTGAATGTTAACCAATGACTTAAATGCTGACAAGTCACTGGTTTTCCTGGCTGTCACAGGCAATCCATTTCATGCTCTAACCAAACATACTGCCACCAAACCTTCAGCTAAACAACTACAAAAAGAAAAATTGAGGATCAGTGGTGACAAGAAAGAGTGCATGGTTTTCAAAGCACAATTATTGACCCTTGTGCAGTAAGAATATCTGATAAATGAACTCAAAATAGTATGCTAATGCAAAAAACCTTCCTCACAAACATTGAGAAATAGTGAGAGGTCACCAGCTCTGCCTATAAATAAATATATTCCCTTTATAAAGATTTCAGTCATAACTAAACTATTGCTATTTGCACTAAGTTTCAAACTTAATCTTACTAAATTGATTACACCATTTTTCATTTGAAATGTAAGACCACAATGGAAAGAAAAAAAAGAGTGCCTTATAAAGTGGTTCTTTTATAATTTACCTCACACGCTTGGCTTCATCATCCTGTGCTCGTCTGGAGGCTTCTCTGGCGTCTGCAGCCACTCGCACATTTGATACCAGCTCAAAACCATCTTGTTTTAATTTAGTTAATCGCTGGCGGCTATCTTCAATTTGCTTTCTGCTTTTTCTAATCACCTCTTTCTCTTTCTTTACCTCTTCTGGTACACCTAACAGGGCTCTAAAAAAAATGAAAAAATATTTTTTAGCTCCCCCTCTTAATCACAGTGTATTGTTAAAGATAAGAAAAGAAGTGAAAATGTCATGAATAAATTGAGTATGAATATCTAAGACTAAAACGTCTAAGACTAAGAGATAAGATAAGACTAACTCACTAAGACAGACTAAGTGACTATTTTAATTATTACTTAATAATACTAATATGAGTAATGCGTAAATTCGTAATAATATATTAATTATTTAATATTAATAAATTTAATATATTATAGATCTAAAATTAAATTTAAAATAATAAAATAATTAAATATAGACTCTATTACTCTATAAATTTAACAGTAGTGGAGTGTCATAGTTAAGACTAGAGTACAATAATCAACAATTACTTTCTGGCAGCTTCTGCTCGCTTAGCTATTCTTATTCTTCTTGCTGCGATACGTTCTTCCATATTATCCGAGTTCACCGAGGGACCAACTTGGTCCTCTTCACTGCTGGAGGACGCCATTTTTCGCTTGTAAACTTCACTTTGTTGCTATGCAGAATAAATATTGTCACGTGATTTATGTCGCAAAATTAATTTCCTATTTTGTTAAAATAAAGAATTACAAATCTATATATTTTAAATAATAGTTACAGATATTCTTAGTTTTTTTTATTAATTTAAGCAATTATTTAAAATATTTTTAACCTATTTGATTTTTTTTTATTGATCAAGACTACTTCCTGTTGCAACATAGACTTTTATCACCAAACAAGCTTACTTCCTTTCTAGTATCGTTAAGATGGCGGTAGGTAGTAATTTTCTATCCCACACTCACCAATCTATAGACATCATCTGAAATCATATGAAAAATTAATTGTTTAATATATCAAATCTTTAACAATTGTATATATTTTAAAATAGTATTTAATTTGATCACAAAGCAATAATGGTATGAGTTAAAATTAAACGCTCAAGATTGTTATTCTTATTGTTTTGGATTTTAAGTAATGTAGCCCATTTGTTTATTCTACTCAGTAACAAAATGATACTATGTAATAATTCTCAGGACAAAGACAAGGAAAAGGGGAAAATCAATGTTATGAGAGATTTGCGTATTCGCAAACTTTGTCTCAATATTTGTGTTGGAGAATCTGGTGACAGATTGACCAGAGCTTCAAAAGTGTTGGAACAGCTCACAGGACAGACACCTGTTTTCTCTAAAGGTTTGTGCTAGTCTTGATTTCTAGGTCTAGATTTTAGACTATATCTGGTTTTAAAAACTTACATCCTATAATAGTTCTATTTATTTGCTCAGTAGCCATAATCCATATTTAACACCCTTGAATTGGATCATGTTGTCTTTGATTGGTCTCCTGCAGTGAAACCCTCAAGCTCAATATAACTTTTATCAGTCCAGTTCTTGTAGATCTATGATTTGTCTTAATTTATGTCAGACTACAGATCATATGTTATTGCGTATGATTGATTTTTTACATTTCTGGCACATGTAGTTTGGATTCCTATGCAAAGGCAAAGCACTGGACCGCTGGTATAGAAAACATCCTTTTGCCATTTTGGTGGGGTACTTCTAAATTCTAGTCCTTATTAGCAGTCTTGTTATATCTAGGTTATTATTGGTAATATTCTTTTGAGTGTTCCAACAGTTTTCTGAAAACTAGTCACTAGCATCAGGCTAATTATGGCTAATGTTGTCTACTTTCTAGCATTTACACCCATGTTTTGTTTTTCTCTTCTTGTACCTCGTGTTAACAACTGTCACTGTCAGATTTGTTACACATAGCAGAGATGATCTCTAGGCATTATAGTACTGCAGTTAAAAAAAAGACAATGTTAACTTAAACAAATTTCAGCTGAATCAAAGTATTATGCCAATTGTAAACCTGGTACATTTTCCTTAGGACTATATTTTTCATACCTAAAACCATTCTTGTCTACTTTCAGCTCGTTACACTGTTAGATCTTTTGGCATCAGACGTAATGAAAAGATTGCTGTTCATTGCACAGTCCGTGGGGCCAAGGCTGAAGAAATCTTGGAAAAGGGACTAAAGGTTTGTTTGATCCATGCATATATGTTATGTGCACTCTGGCAACTGGCTTAATATATATATTGCTTAAGCCTTACATTGAGTGCTATAGTATTTTCTGGCTGCAACACATTTTGATTTTTATCAGAATAGTTACACATTTCAGAGCACATTTGCATTTTAATATTTTTTTTTATGTTATTTTTGGGTTGATAACTTGCTCAACTTTTGGCAGGTTCAGTGTAGGTGTTTTCTTTTCCCAATTTTCTCAATATATGGTATTATTTACATATCTTTACAAAGTTTGTGTCTCGAAAATAATCTTGTATGTAAATAATGTATGCAACCTCATACTCCAAACAAATGAAATCCATATGTTCTTTGTTTTTGGAGTTGAAATAAGTTGATTCTCTGTACCCCAACATCTTCTCCAAATTTTAAGTGATACACATTTAAATTATAACATTTTTATTCAGGCAAATCATACAAATTGACTGAAAAATCTTAAGGTCTGTGCATTATTCTGTCTTCACTACCAAATCAAGTCTCATTTGCATACTTTGTTTTACTGCTAGAACACGACCTAGTAAGATTGTTACCCTGGATTTAAAAAAAAATCTGATTGTAATAAAATAATTTCAAATGATTTTAATCCCCACAGCAGGATAAATTTACTCATAAGCAAAGGGTTACCAAATATTTAGCTCCCCCTCTCTCACTTATAAAGTAAAGAACACATCTCTAGCTTTTACTTGTATTGTTAATTTTTTAAGGAACTAATTCCTTTTATTGTGCTTTACTTTACATCAAAACATATTTTCCATTGCTTAGGTTAGAGAATACGAGTTGAGGAAAAACAACTTCTCTGCAACTGGCAACTTTGGCTTTGGTATTCAAGAACACATAGACTTGGGTATCAAGTATGACCCTGGCATTGGCATTTATGGTATGGACTTCTACATTGTGCTTGGACGCCCAGGTAAGAAGCTTTAAATATCACATCATATTTTATTTATACATTAGCAGAAATGATCATTTTCCATTTCCCAAACATTTATTTTCTTCATTATACTTCATCTTCTTTTGAAAGTTTATTTACTATATAGTGACTGGTAGCTCTAATGTAAATAGGGAAGATAATAATTTTCTTAGTGGTCTCGTTAAGTAAAAAAAAGTTTAAACAAAAACTTGCATATTCTTCCAGCATGCTTAAATGCCAAAAAAAAAACTTTTTTTTTTCTCTCCAAGGTGAATGTTTAAATAAATACAAAAAGCATAAGAAGAGTTGCTGTGCATTTGGCGTCTAAATAAGTCATCAACTGTTAAACTAATTCTCATGTCATTTATTCAGGTTTCAATATCAGTCAACGTAGAAGAAGAAAGAGTACCATTGGTGCTAAACACAGAATTAGCAGAGATGAATGTATGAAGTGGTTCCAACAGAAGGTTGGTCCAATATTTTTACATTGCATTATCTCAATAGATTTAAAATTTTAAACAAATGCTATGGCTGTTCCATTGGTTACCCAATGATTTATTTTATTCACTTTTTTCTCCCCAGTACGATGGTATCATTCTGCCAGGAAAGTGAGGAGGCTGTTATTGTAAAATTGAAAATTAAAATGTCCAAAAAGATCTTAACATTTTGTTCTTGTACTTTGTTTTGAAGTTGTGTGTGTCTGGTTTATATAGAGAGATTTGTCTACAGCTGACTTTAAATATGATCTAGTAATAAATCGTATTTTCAGAAATTTGCTAGGCTTAGTATTACTCAGAATACTGATAAAATGAACATAGTCATATAGGAGTGCTATAATTATAATTTTTGCCTTTGGTTTAGAAACTAAAATAGGGATTTTAGTTATGTATTGCATAGATTTGTCCACTGTTAAGTTGTATTAAGAGTACAGACAAATGTCCTTATGGTCACCGTTTTTATTTTTTTTTATTTTTGTATTAAAAGTGGGAGTACATGTGATAATTAGCTGTTTAATGCTTAGTTTCTTTCTAGAATTCTAAACATCAAAACATGGAATTTACAGCGATAGCTGAACATATTTCTTTGGTAGAGAACTTAATAAAATATTCGCGTAGCTAGGCAGAGGGGTCCGAAAGTTCTCATTTCATGTGATGTCAAAATGCTTGGGCCCAAAAATCGATGAGTCATTCAAAGAGTCCCTATAAACAAATTAAAATAAGTATGAAGAAATTGACATCACTCTTCTACAGCTTTTAATGTTTTCATTATAATCATTATCCTATTGTTGACCCAGCTTCTTTGTGTACGCTCTTGGTATAATAATGGTAATCTCAAAAAAAAATATATAAAAATGCAACACATGTCTGGGGGTGACTCTGCCTTCGACATAAAATCTGTAAACAGACATTTCCTCACATAATAAAACCTATTTTCTTAAGCACTTCCCCTGGCATTGAGGGTAGTGTAGTCGTTTGAGGATACTCAAGCCTCGAATTTGAATTCAGGTCGTTCATCTATTTTTTTTTTTTTATCAATGCATTGAAAAAGCGATCGCCCACCCATTTCCAACTGCTCCGGACAAATATCATAGTGTATTGAGAAAGCTAAAAACATGAAATTGAGCTAAACAAAAACAATTAGTACCGGTAACAATTTTTGTAATAGCACAGATATATTATTGTCAGTATAGATTACTCTGGAATCTAGAACTATTACAAATTTAATTGCTTACGTAACTGATCCAAACGAATTGATACAAATACGCCGAATTTAAACTTTGCTTTTTAAAATTGTTTTTATATATTCTAGTATTGGGTTGGCTAAGTTACCCCCGCTTACGGCATATTACAACCATCAGTAACGTATTTGATACGATGCTAGCTTTATGCTCCGGTTTATGCATTCCCGCTCCATCTCCGAAGTGTGTGTGTCTCTGCCCTTGTCATAAGAACGGAATTGTAAAACTTGGTATGTAAACATTTCCCTGATAGTTCCCCTTGTATAGAATGGAATTATTTTCAAACTATATTAATAGCTAATAACATTTTAACCCAAAGTACCGTGTATCAGTAATGGGTCGATCGTGGAAAACATCATTACAGCTTAGGCTTTTTTTTAAAGGATTAGTGTACCAGTTATAATTAATAATTCAAAATAATTAACATTTTTCTATAAGGTTGGCACTTGTTCCACGGCATAACATTGTATTGCTATGGCCTGTTAAATCCGGTTAAATCGTTGAGGGGAGGGGAGAATTTGAAAATTCTCCCGGGCCCCAAATGAGTTTTTTTTTTACATAAAGTATTAAATATTACGCAAAATGCAGGGGACCCAAAAGAGGCCAATCCCGGGACCCCTAAATCATGGCAAATTTCTAGCTACGCAACTGATTGCCAGGATCACTTCCGATGTTGGACCTGTGAATATCCTGTAGATCGTGAAAGGATTTTTGCTGACCGATGCGAAGACAACCATCCAAGGCTTGCAGAACTCTGGTTTCTCTTGTGTTGAAAACCTCAGAGCAGCACTGACAAAACTCAACAACAACAGCAGAAAAACTTGTTCAGTGGGTGCCAGCTCATATTCAACTAGAGGGAAACGAGAAGGCTGACACACTCGCCAAGGGTGGAAGAAGTGGCTCACAAATTAACTCTGCACTCTACCATGAAGAAATTAATTATAAATAAAATAAATGAGAAATGGACAAGCTCACATCCAAATCACAAGAAAGATGATGCTTACTATAAGCTATCCCGACAAGATCAACGTGTAATCTTTCGACTTAGGACCGGACACAACAGAATGCGACAACACATGTACCGGAAGCTCAAAATTGGAACCAGTGATATCTGCCCATGTGGAGTGTCATCAGAGAATGCCGACCACGTCCTCCAAGACTGCGCTCTTTACCAAGAGGCCCGTCTAAGACATTGGCCCCAAAACACCCCAATAGAAAGAAAACTATATGGGGAGCTCCCTGACTTGGAAACCACTGCGCAGTTCATCTCAAATATTAGTGTAGTGATCTGAACCCTCCAACATAACAATGAGAACGAAGAAGAAGAAGTGAAAGGATTTTTTTTTTTCCGGGACTACTTCTGTCAAGGGTACCACTTCATATCACACTATGATAATGTTTTTAGGAGAGAGCGGGGTGCCCAGCTATTGCGGTCTCTTCTTCCTTTGACCGATCCGTCCCCATTGCGTGTCCCCCATTGACTTGCTAGGAACCTGTGACGTATTTGGGCTAGACGTTGCTAATGCCCCCCTTCCCTATATTTGCCCCAAAGCCCCCTCCCCCCTGCTCCAAGCGCCATTATCTGGTTCATTTGTTAGATATTCAAATGAGCCGAGACAGGCAGTCACGCTCGACATGTGGCATATTGACAATACACATTCCTGTTGGCTAGAATACCTTGGCAGAACTTGCATAATTTGGACTGACTTTTGTCTGTTTAAAAATGAAACGAGGAGGGAGCGGTGCGGTGTCGAAGCTTTCAACAAATCGATAAAACAATAAGAACAAAAAAAAAAAGGGGGAGAGAACTGTGATCTTGGCTGAAACGAACGAGAACTCATTGTTAAGAACTGGGTACCCAATCAAGTGGTCCTTCTCTTGGATCTAGTTCTGTTTTTTAAAGGTCTTTATTTATTTAAAAGACATCGCGGGGTAACGAATAGTCGCAGATTGGAATTGATCTTTATTCCATGGCGGATACCGAGACAACAAGCGCTGTAAGTTAAAAATAATTTTCTTGTTTTTTTTTTATTTTGTTTTAGCAAAATTTGATTTCGTAGGCTTGTTATTCAGTGTATGTCAATTAAATCAAATAGGGACTTTATAAATGATTGATTTGCTTTATTTGAAGAGTATTGTAGGTATAGGTGTTTACAATAATTTAAGAAAAGAAAACGAATAGGATTTTCTGGAGGTTGAGACCAAAGTTGTGACAGCAATGTCTAGGTTCAAACAGATAGGAGTGTTGCTGGTAGAGATGTACGCTACTACAATATGAATCGTATTTTCTTAAAGACAGAGTATAAATATTTAGAAAAATCTAGATTTAATAGCCTATATTAAATTTTGTTGTGAACCAATTAATTTTATCTCTACTGTCAATTCATTTTTTTTCCTCCAAAAAGCTTAAATAAACTCACTCTGTCTGGTAAAAGTTGAAACTTTGCACCATTATTTATTGGCAAATACAAGACACAAACATTAAAAACAAATTAACCAAATTGTCAATTAATTAATTACTGGTAATTAATTTTTCAGTATTCACATAATCGGCTAAATGTGTAGTGTTTCGTCCCCTTAGATAATTAAGCACGTTATTTCTCCCACACCCATTCTCGGAACAAGTAAAAACTTTAAACAATTATTTATCACTAGTCGACCGGCGGCATAGCATACGCCGCTTTTTTCCAGGGCAGGCCTTAGGCACTACAACATATGCGACCGCAGTGGGTCCCGCACTTTCCTTGGACCAGTGCTATTTTTTTAGGTGTATAAATTATTAAATCAAGTTACATGAAGTTAATTCCTTTTCCAGTCTATATTTATTTATGTCTATGCTATTTTGTGAATGAAAATAGTGCTGATTTGGATACACCATTTCCATTCACACCATGCTGCGCCATGGGATCTTCCCATTTACTTGTTATAAGTGAATTCATGAATAAAAAATACTACAACATATGCGAACACAGTGGGTCCCGAACTTTCTTTGGACCCGTGCTAATTTTTAGGTGTATAAATTATTAAATTGAACCATTTTATAAAACATAACAGATTTCCCGCGGCCTCTTGATTTACCAGGAGCCCCCTGGAAATCTCCTGAAATGTTATTAAATGCTATGCCGCCGGTCGAAAAAGTCCTGGAAATTTCCGGACATTATTAAAATCGTGTTAAAGTAAAAAAGAAATATGCTATGCTATTTTGTGAATGAAAATAGTGCGGATTTGGATATATTCATAGACATATATATATGTCTATGGATATATTATTTCCCATTCACACCATGCTGCGCCATGGGATCTTCCCATTTGCTTGTTATAAGTAAAGCGGAATGAGTGAATTCATGAATGAAAAATACTATGAATGGAGCTAAAAAAAAAAAAAAAAAAAAAATTGACCTTAATTTACGCGATATTAAGAATATAGCTGCATTCATGTAACAATGCTTTAGAAAAACAAAATTTGAATGTTAATTTGATTAAATGGACTATAATTAGTATGTTCATGTGCTAAAGCATAAAACTATCTCTGCGAAGAGAAGTTCTATAATCGAGCCATGGGACCTTCCCATTAACTTGTTATAAGTGAATTCATGAATAAAAAAATACAACAACATATGCGACCACAGTGGGTCCCGAACTTTCTTTGGACCCGTGCTAATTTTTAGGTGTATAAATTATTAAATTGAACCATTTTATAACATGATATAACATATTTCCCGCGCTAAAGTCAAACCTGAGAGTAATATCTATCTGTGTATTGTCGTTCTAGTTTCAAGAGTCTTACGACACAATATAATCTCTTCCGGCTTCCACTTTTTTAACCTCCCTTCCATTCGCTACACAAATTCATAAGAGAGTTTTATGAAACAAAAATTTGTGCATTACAATTGTGTGTACTTTATTTTATGTCTATAAATTGTATTTAATCTCTAAGACTGAGGATCATGCAATTTTTTTTTCATAATTTAGAAATCATAATTCAATAGTAGATATATATACATGTGTTTTCAAGTTACACGAAGTTACTTCCTTTTTCCAGTCTATATTTATTTATGTCTATGCTATTTTGTGAATGAAAATAGTGCGGATTGGGTCCATTCACACCGTGGTGCGCAATGGGATCTTCCCAATTACTTGTTGCTTGCATGTTGTTGTTGTTGTTTGACCTTTTACTTTGAGGAATATATATATAGATTATACCTAAATCAAGTAAAAAATTAAACCAAGTATTCAATTAATTATTGGTAATAAATTATTTGTATAAATTTTACACATTGAGATATATTGTTGTAAGTGATGAGTTCTTTACCTTAGATAAAAAATATTTTGCTTCAAAAAAAATAATTGTTGTGCACATTAACATTAGACAAAGGAGGAATGGCTGTCCGGTCGTGGGAAATAGAAATGTCCACTGTCCTACGCGGGTTTGGATGCAATGATCTTTAGCAAAACAACCAGAACGTAAACCAAATTACACATCGATGACATTGCTCCGCCGACGACAGCTAGTTCTCAAGGGGATCTTTATTTCTTTACATATTGTCACTTAAGGGGGCGCGTTGGTGAGTGGTTAAGCTCTCGGCTTCTAAACCTGGTGTCCTGGGTTCGAATCTCGGTGAAGACTGGGATTTCGAAATTCTTGATTTTTAAAGCGCCCTTGAGACCACTCAATTCTAATGGGTACCTGACTTTAGTTGGGGAAAGTAAATGCGGTTGGTCGTTGTGCTGGCCATATAACAACCTGCTTGTTAACCGTTGGGCCATAGAAACAGATGACCTTAACATCATCTGCCCCATAGATCGCAAGGTCTGAAAGGGAAACTTTATAAAGTCTACACATCAATTTGATTCATAATTAATCCGTTGTTATCTGCTGCCATTCTAGGATCCTATATCTGCTTTTTAGAAATGTGTAACATGTCCTTCTTAAATGGTGATAAACCAAAAAGGACTACTTAAAATCCAACACATTACACTAGCAGTAAACAATGCTACAAAGTTTGTGTAATTGTATTGATTATAACCGGAGTATCGATCACAGAAATCACGAAATAAACAATCGGCACACACGATGGTAACTTAGACGATCAATAAAAACTCGGTGGATTATCTTTCATTCGCTCCATAAAGCAAAATAGATCCGGTTTTAAAGTGAGGTAAGCCCAGTTATGTAGTTCACTCAATCGCTTCACAACGCTTCTAGTTGAGTCAATAAAATGATAGCTTGCTTTGATCTTGACTTCAATGTTAATGGAACTCATCAAACCTTAAGTGAGTGCTAAGTATTCGATCGTAGTTACAAAGTTTATCTCAACTCATTCCATATGTCTGATTCAAAGTTTATGTCAACTCATACCGTCCGTCTGTCTGTCTGTGAAAATTTTTTCCACGTCATTTACATTAAAGCCCATATCGGATCAAATAGAAACTTAACAAAATTATTCGTTGTACCTAACAAAACAAAACTCAATAAAAAAAACTAGTGAATTATTTTGTTTGGTATTGAAAAAGGGAAATAAATTGAGAGATGAAGGAATATATGCTAAGTGTTCTCGGATCAAGTTGAAATTCTGCATAATGACAAAACATAAATCAATAAAAAAAATTTAATTAGTTAGTCAATTAGTGATAATTAATTAATGTTGTTTTTTATATATTAAATGGGGGCTTTTTCGCGGTTCTTCATCTTAGACAAGCATAAGTAAGCCATTTTTTTTTTAGTTTTTAGCGGCCCCCGAAAGGGGAAAAGACGCTATCAGTTATGTGTGGAATATCTGACCGTCCGCACTGTTTGGATCTCGTAAACTAGAAAAGATAGTGAAAATCCGACATCATAATATTTTAGACTATGCAAATTTCTTATGCAACGGCTACTTTTTTCTTTTCTGAAAGCGAAATATCTAATATTTAAAAATCACCACTTCTTTAGTAGGGGAGAACGGGAGATAGCCATTTACCATATTTTTAACACATTTTTTTTTGTAAAAAATAATAATAATAATAATTGTTTCTACAAATGAAA
This sequence comes from Biomphalaria straminea, assembly GCA_021533235.1. Taxonomy (NCBI): domain Eukaryota; kingdom Metazoa; phylum Mollusca; class Gastropoda; family Planorbidae; genus Biomphalaria; species Biomphalaria straminea. The sequence goes on along the minus strand of JADKLZ010067758.1, from coordinate 16,487 downwards.
CAGAACAGTATGTCAGTTCTGTCATAATTACTACAAGGCCTGCATTTATACAATAAAAATGTTTACTATATTTCAAAGAGAAAAAAATATTTAGTATACATATAAAGTTGGGCATAATTTAAAGCAACAATTAGTAAGTAGTTTTTCATATAATCGTGTGAACTGTAGCGCCATTCAATATACCACCGAGCTAAAGGAATTTTTTTTCTTGAGGATTTTTTTTCTTGAGGATTTTAATAAGAGATTGATCCTTTACAAACAAATAGATCAATTAGATATTTATTATAAGACATCAGTTTGGCCAGGTTCACAACTAACTTCACATTCACTTTCACCTATCCCTTGGTCTGCTGGATCGTTGGGGCACCACACAAGATCCGTCATCCTTCTTTCTCCATTCTTCTCTGTCATTTTCCTTTGTTAGAATTTCATCCAGGTCAATTCTTTCATAATGACGCTATGATTCATTGACGATTTGATCAAGGCTTAAACATGCTGTGCCTGATGGTTTAGGGGTGTCTGGGGGAGTCTCCATGCTGCCTTATTGATAGAGAGATAAAAAAAAAAAAACAACTCAGCGCAAATTAAGGCTCCAATAGGGACCTACATTTTTTATATCTTGGAATTAAGCCTAATATCTTCAGTTAGGCAGACAAGTTGAGACAAGTGGTTTGTAAGCCTATCACTCGGCTACATCTCTCTTTAAAAATGTTTTTTTTTTTTTACACGTTGACATCGATCGTCTCCATCTCTGTCGTTTCTTTTTTTTTTTTCTTTGAAGCAACGTCGGTAATTTATAATATAATTATTAAATGTAGTGAGGTGGGATATTTCTTCAGGCCGCACCGGCCACCCCGACATCCACGTGGCCTTTTCCCATTAGATGGCGTCTGCCGTCCTTGTGTTCGCGCGTAAAAGGCAAAACAACGTGGACAATGTCCATTCTACCGGTATCTCTTGTCACTGTAGTGACTGTTCGTTACTGGACCTATCCCACTCCATTTTTGTGTCTTGTATACGTTTTCGTATGGCTGCAGGTTCCCCTGGTGGTGAAATCATTGAATAGAAATAATTTGATATAAACATAAACTATTTTTTCACATGTAAATTTTGAATGAGTCAGGTATGAATGTTTTTTTTAGGCTTGATGTTTTGTTTGGTGTAATGCACAAATTGTAAGACAAATTTCCTCACGGACAATAAAGATTATTATTATTATTATTAAACAGATCTAAATCGGCCTTCGAGTTGCCTTCGTCATTTATTTAGTTTTCTGTGCCAAACCCATCACAAAAAGATAAATAATTGAGTTACACACTCGCACATGCGAACAACATTGGCCTAATCAGCGCGATGGGGTCACTTGTATACACTTATTGTAATGTAAATTTTTCCATCAGCGTTTTCAAATGTCAGTAACTTAATTTCCCTTACTCTCCTACGGTGTTCACTCCAGTGCCTTGAGCAACACGCATCGACGCTTCTTTTATGTGTCTGTAAAGGAACCGGCTCATAAAAATTGTACGATTCAGCCCTATTAGAAATGTATAGAGTTTTTGTTATTTTCATTGTTCGAAGAGGATGTTAATGAACTCTTTAATGTGAAAAAAAAAAACTGTACAAATACACAGAATGTATCCAATCCTCCAAAATTACAACAACAAACTTGCTAATTCACTTAGGGAAATAACTCACGTACAGCATACATCATATATCAACAGAAGATATGAATTAAATAATTTTAGTGGTCATTTGTAGAGTTGATATATATATATATGCCGCTGCGTTTCCTTTATTTTCAATTTAATATTTTAGTGAAATCTGCTTGCCTTCTGGTACCTGTAGTTCAGGCTCATGTTATACCCTGTACGGGCACTGCCCTATATATTTCACGTGCTGTAAGAGAATAGTGTCAGCACGTCGCTCGTCACGAAAACGATTTCATATCATGACACCTGACAGTGCACTGACCTACACTCTGACTCTTGCGTGATGAGGGTTTAAAAATTGTAGATAACAGCAGACGATTTAATTTGAAATATCTAATAATTTGATTGCACAAACATGATTTGTCAAATAAACACGCACAGAGTATTCCTGAAATATGAAACATTTATTATAATTGAGTAAATAAATAGATTCTGGGATACTGAAATAGAATACAATTCTACCTTTCTTATCGGCTCATTTTATATATAGACCCTACTGAGATACAAGCTGAATATCTAGAAATCTAGATGATTGCATTGTATAAGAAAGAAGAACGGGGGGGGGGGGGCAGAACCGAAATTAATGGTAGAGGCTTGAAAATGCGAGAAATAGCGTTCTTTTGGTCGCTTGCCTTGTTGGATTAATGCTAACAAAGAGGATATGTTTTATGTTCCGTCTACTAGGACACATTGAGACTTATATACGAACTTCAGTCAGGAAAACTAATGCCATAATTACATAAGACATAATTAATCTCTAACATAAAAGGTCCAATTAAAAATTAGTTTTGTTTTCGCACATTTCTTCAGAAATGACTATAACGCCCTTTCTGTCTGTTTGTTTGTCTGTCTGTCTCTCGTACTTATATTTAGTACATAATAATAAACTTATACTTCTATTCTTTTTCAAATGAAGACTGACCGCCAACAAATGGACGCTGAAGAAGGTAAAACAATTGTAACATTGACTTTTAAGTGTATTTTAGTTTCATTGAGTGCGTCACTTTATCATTATTCACGGTTTAATTTACTGTTATATCAGCCATTACACTATTTTCAGTTCATTTAAAAAGTCCTGATCGAGTCATGGCATCCATAGCTTTGCTGTATTGTCTAATCTGTCCGCAGATCAAGAAGTTGGCGGCAAAGAGAGCACCAAGAAAGACAAAGAAAAGACAGCTCATCCAGACTCGAAAACCAAAAGTAATGCAAACGAAAACAAGAAAACGAAAGAAGACAACAAGGAAAATGACAAAATGGATCAATCGGAGGGTATGTCGCTAACTTTGTATCGTGGTTCAAAATTAAAGCCAGAAAAAACAAGATTACAAAGAGAGTTTGTGTGATACACAAACTCAGAGGCGGCCCCCGTCGGAGTCGGATCCCTGTCAGATCCTCCTATTCGCAAGATGTTTCGGATGTTCCTTCTTAGTCCCTGGCTCAATTCCTGTATGCTCCTATCCTTAAACTATCGCAATATTTCTGAAAGAACAGTAAAGGTTAAATCATATTTTCAAAAGCCTTTAGTGTTTTTTTCTAACCGTGACGGACAGACCAACCAACAGACAAAACGCACAAAAATATGTTAGTTTTATTTTAATAGGGGCATTATACAATTTTATTTTAAAAAATCTGATTTTTTTTTTTAAATTTAAGAAATTAGTTTAGAATCATGTCATTTCCGGTCTTTACGCTAGTACACGAAAGCTGCTGCTAAAAGTTCATTTTAAAAAATGTACGTGACATCTATATATGTAGAGCATTTCTTATAGTAACATTTCCTCCCTTACATTTACGTAATTGTTTTAGAATTGGTGTTTTGTTATTAAAAAATCGCTTGCATAATTAATTTTATAAATTAAACGGTTTGCGTTTAGAAAACTAAAAGTAGCCATTGCACCTAAACTTTTCAAGCCGCATTTAATGGTGAACAAATATTTTTCGTATCTCTTCTAGTTTTGGCGCTCTGAGTCTGACAGACGGACAGACGGACAGACAGATATAAATTCATTTTAAAAAATGTGCGTGATATCTACATGCCAAGAGCATTTTATATAGTAACATTTCCTCCCTTAGATTTACGTAATTGCTTCACAATTGGTGTTTTATTATTAAAAAATCGCTTGCATAATAATTTTTATAAATTAAACGGTTTGCTTTTAGAAAACTAAAAGTAGCCGTTGCACCTAAACTTTTCAAGCCGCATTTAATGGTGAAAAAATATTTTTCGTATCTCTTCTAGTTTCGGCGCCCTGAGTGTGACAGACGGACAGACGGACATTTTGCACAAACCTAATAGCGGCTTTTTCCCCTTACGGGGGCCGCTAAAAAACATGCTGTGTTATCACTAGGGTCGGTGCAGTGGCGTAGCTAGGGTGTTTGATGCCCAGTGCGGCATCTCCTCATGATGCAACCCCCCCTCGGATTTAAAACAACAAAACTACGTTATTATACGTTAACAACATATACTATAATTAAATATTAAGAGCTTTCTTGGTCTCAAAACTATCAATAATGTTATCGCAATCTGTTTCCCACCAACAGCCTAGTTACTCAAACTCATGGCTGAATGGTATTAATTCTTGATAAACTGAATTAGCCTCGGTGTCACCAGGTCCGGTCTTTAAGCTCATGGTTTCCCCTTCTGAGTGTCAGTCTCCGCCCCCTTTCTCACAGAAAAAATAGTTTCCAAATTTATTTTATTCTAATAATTTTACAATTACAAGTCAATATTTTATATTGAATGACTGATACATAACTCATAGGTGAAAGTTGTGATCAACGTCTTTCTATTGATATTAAGAAAGATCTGACTGTCTGGACATTTAGCTGAAATTTCATGTATTTAAGACAATCTAATTACAGTTGATTGGCTTCTTTTTTGTTCACTTGGGTGTCACCCCCTAATGGGTGTAACCATCCGCATCCTCCGAACCTCTTAGGAACGCCACTGTCGACTTGGGATGGAAATAGGTCAGGGAGAGAGTACCGATTAAGGTTAATACTTCTGGTTGTTACTAGCCTAACGGAAATAAAGGCACTTTTATTTCGATGTAGTTTTTTTACAAAACCTTTATTTATGTCCAACTTAATGGAAACTGGTTGGAACTTGGACACGGATCTCGAAAAAGGCTTAAACGGTTTTCCTAGAAATTTGACAGTTGCTGTACGTCGTTGGGAAAAAGAATGACAAACTCGTTGGTCAGACTTGGAAAACTCTGTCTGATCGTTGTAATTAAAAAATAAATTAATTAATTTAAAAAAAAAAAACAAAATAAAAATATTAAATTTGGCTAGATAACTAGGACTAGATCATAGTAGATCATAGTATACACGAAGATTTATTTTGAAAGGACTCATGTTCTTGAAAGGAAATTTTGGAATTTCCGAATGTAAGTCATTATTGATTCAAGAGTTAAATAAAATAAATATACCATTATTTTTAAATCTTACATTCATTAGTTATTACGAGAAAAAAATATTTCTTTATTAGTTGTAAGGAGTTAGTGTCTTTTTTCTTAAGATGTTTTTAATGTTTGTTTTTTTTTTTGTTTCTTTGTTTTCAATTTAAAGTAGAATAGCTAGGACCAATGGTAGCCAGTCCTTTTTTAAACATAAATATTGTACCAATTGTTTGCTCTGATAATGTATTGTTTTATGTAATGCACAATTGTAAAACGAATTTCCTCACAAATAATAAAGATTATTATTATTGTTATGTTAAAAACGAACTTTAATTTTATTATTATTATTATTAAGAGTAAATCATCAGAAGAGGAACGATGTGAAACTATGAAACATTTCAAATGTATTTAGGCCTACATGCATGGTCTCTCAGATCTGCGGACCATAGCATAGTCTTTTAAAAAAAAATTAATACGACCATTTTTTTTTCTTCTAACATTGCAAGGGCGGCCTTAGCAAGTTCGCGCCGCCATGGGCGAGTATCATATCAGGGCCACGAATATTTGGACGATGGGCGGACAGTGACAAAAGATTCTCTTTATTGCGTTCCTCCCCCCATAATGCGATGAGCATTGGACGCAGGCACCACCCTTCACACACTAAGACTGTCTAACAAAATGGCTACAATCCTCATTGGTTGTATTTATTTATTTATTTATTTTTACAGATGGTCGCAGCAAACAAAAAGAGTATTTTAAGATCGAGTTGAACAGACTAGAAGACAGCCTTAAAAAAGAATATTCCAAGATACAGCCGCCACCAAAGTAAGAGAACACTTAGCCATTATGTTTGATATGCCTTCACATTACGGCTAACAATAGCTCCCTTTGTATCCCGGCATTCTCGTTACATTATAATTTTGTATCAGACATAAATACTTTTGTTTCCTTGGCGTCTAAATTATTCATAAACACTCGACCTCTTTATTATTCATTTTTAAATTCTTGACTATGTCTGTTGAATTTATGTAGTAGGCATCATGTACAACGTAAATTGTCTAACTCTAAATTATTTTCTCTTTTGAAGTAGCTTCTGTAATCTATAAGATAAGATATTATCCAAAGAGGTATTTTATGTATTAAATGTAAAGAAACTGGTCTTGAAAACGTACAATCGTTAAATTATTTTTCTTCAGTATAAAATTTATTGTTTAATTAGGCCTAATTTAAACGCAGGCCCATGTGTTAAAGATTTTCAAACTCAGAAGTCCATTTTTTGCACAGTTCTGGAGCGGGGGTAGCAGTGGCGTAGCAACAACGACGCGTGGTGTTTAGGGCCATGGGCCCATGACCAATAGAGGCCCACTCGGACCGTTGAAAAGACAAAATTTATAAAATCAATAGTAGATTAGCTTTGTTTATTTGTTAATGATTTTTTATAGTTTGCTTTTTTTTTTGTAGGTTTTATTCTAGATAACATTTTCTTGCACTTAGGACCATATAGTGAGGTTCTACTATGGAGTGTTCTAATATGCGAATCTCTTTAACAGTTCTAGTGGGGTAACTTATCGTAACTAGCCATTTGTTTTAACGACCAGAACCAATAAATATAACAAATCTAAATGTTTTTGAAGTAATTTATTTATAACTGTGTTAAATTAAATCGTTTTTCTTTATTTGATTGTCAACTTAAAGGAAACCCTACACGCCATATCTGTTCAACTCGTTGGAACCCTATTATAACACGCATACAGTCCACTATTTAATTCACATGGTAAGTATTTATATAATAGAAAGTATACATAATGCAACTTAAAAATTCTGTTTTAAAGATAGTAAGAGGTCGTTCGTAAATGACGTCACGCAAAAAATGATCTCAGACCCTCCATCCCCTCCCCCTGCGTCATGTCACAAAATAAATAAAAAATTGAGCCTTGGCCTTTGGGCGATCTTGGTAGGCAGCTAGCCATGCTGTGTGCAGCTTTTTGGAGATTTCTGTTCGATCCATCTAGGAAAAAACAAGTTCATTGTTGAAATGAGTACCTAAAAAAATATTATTTTTCGAAGTTTTTTAAAGATAAAAAATATTTATTTGTGTTTTTTTTTCTGAATTTTAAATTTATGACATCACAAAATCGCTAAACCCCCCCCCTTTCCCCCAAAGTGTCACATTTTCTCAAACCCCCTCCCCCTAAAGCGTGACATCATTTACGAACGACCCCTAAGAGATCCAAATGTTTATTGTCCAGATTTTTAAAAAATGTAATGTTATCATTGACATTATCCGCAAATTGAAATGAATACGATTATATAGCCTATAAGTTGAAAAAGACAACCAGTGAACTTTAAGCAATGCTTAGATAGTACCAGTTATAGTGATATCATTACAAAGCTCATATCAATTCACTCTTTTATTCTGTATGCAGTGGCGTATCATCCATGGCGCGAAGGGGTTCAATGAACCCGGGCCCACGACCATTATGGGCCCGTGCCTGTGGAGTAGAAACAATGTCGTAAAGGGGTTGATTGCACTTGAGCCCATGACTCTTGGCTGGTTGGGGCCCACGCGAAAACTTACGGATGACACTAATTTCAAAATTAAAATTTCGAAACAGCTGTTAATTATTCATTTTTCTTAAAGCTAAATTGGTTTATTTTCTTTTCTGTATTTATAATGTTTCATAACAACTCTTAATTACTATTGTCATATTTCCTACTAAAATAATTAAATTGTTACTGTGTTAAATGAGTTTGTAAAAGAAAAAAAAAATGAGTTTGTAAATAACTATCTCAACAGTAGTGATTCTAACACGTATGTGTCCGAGCCAATGCAGTAGATACTTGCAAATAGTGTTAAACACAGGTTTATAAAAAAAAAGACGATAAGATAGAGACATGTCCAAGTAAATCATGGAATAGTGTCTTTCTCTGACCCATGCTTAGTGTTTGTTCATAGTTCTTAGTGAAAGTTAACATCATTATATTTTTACAAAAACATGATCATGGAATAGTGTCTTTCGGAGATGAATGCCTGTGTATTACCTGTGGTCGGAACGATGTCGCCCACACAGCTGTTCCCCCCTCTCTACACAGCTGTTCTATCCAAAGGTATATGAATTAAAATAAATATGGAACTCTGACCAATGCTTAGTATTTGGTTTATAATTCTTTAAAAAAATTTAACACCATTATATTTATACAAAAACTATGAAACCTCTGACTAGACTTTGTTTAAAATTGCTGTGAATATTGAAATTTGACAGGAAAACAAAGCCCCACAGATTCAAAACGAGAAAATAGAGCTGTTGGGCAATGCAGTTCTGGCTGAAACACTGAGGTCCAATCCGCGCCATTTTTCTCTTTCATTGTTAAGAGCACTCAAAACATATTACATATAAGTTGATCAAATTAGCATGATTTAAAAAAAAAAAAAACTGTTTTTAATCTCATTGATGGAATACCCCAGAAAATAGCAATTAGAGAATTATTGCTAGGTTTTCGTTTTTTGTAAGAACCAGACGTCTGCAGAATTGGCTGAAAAAATGATCCAACTAATGAATAGTCCTTATTTATCCTTAAATAAACTGCGAGGCCAAAGCTATGATGGTGCTTCCAATATAGGCCTAAGTGGATAGTAGGACCTAGAATGGTCTTCGGGTATTGCTTCATCAAAAGAAGTCGCTCGCGAATTATGTTAACTTTGCTAACCACGACTTCAACTTGGTGTTAAATGATTTCGTCAGCTGTGTACAAGACGTTGCAGATTTCCATAACTTAGTGTTTTTTTTTTTGCTCACAGCATCTCAAGATAGGCGCGTCTTGAATCCAATAGGAAGAGCAAAGTATATAATACGCTTCAATACTTTAGCCCACAATGTGGTCATCAAGAGATTATGCTCTAACAACAATGAGATTAGGATATTTTGATGCACCAAAGCAATTTGTGTTTCTTAAAGAAAGCCTGAAAGCTGCATCACTTAGAAGAAAATTAGAATTATTCGCTAACAATGCCCTGCTTATCGTCGAGTACAAAATTGTAAGCGCAGTCAGGGTTGCGTTGAAAATGTTGAAAAATGAGAAGCAAGATCAGCATAAAGCAGAAAGTATTGGAATGACTTTTGTTTAATATACCCAAACATTCAGATTCCACAATAGTTCTGTCACACTATACATTCGTCTTACTTTTGGGTAGGGGGGCCACCAAGATATTCTTGAACCCGGGCCCACGGATACCTTGCTACGCCACTGTCTGGTACAAATCTTCTACACATTTATTTCTCCCACTTCCCATTCTCGGATCAAGTTCAATCTTTACACAATTATAAAAAAAAATTAATTTTTGGCAATTAATATTGTATTCTTGAGAGATGTGGCAGTAGGCCTAATTGTGAGGATATTTTTTTTATAAAAGTTATTTTTTTTAAATAAATATTTTATTATATAACCTTGGTACCAGTACAACAGAATTTTTTGAAGTATCTATTTTAGCGCTCAACTGGGTGAGGATTGCACTTTCAGATTCTTGAAAGCTTTCATGACATCGATCTGGATGTAGGCTAGCTGTTTAAGAGGTGGTTGCTAGGTTGCGCTTCCCACTTACAGTACAGTCATAGGCCTACCCATATTACATCCTCTCCAGTCCGTGACGAAGGGCTATCTTACATTTAGCAACTCAACGGCAAGGAAAACAATAACAATATAAGTTTAATCAACATAGATCTCCAAACAAGGCCGATATCAACAACCAACATTACATCGAGTCTTCCTTCCTGTGTCCAACTATTGTCATCACAGTGTTTTAATAGTGCACAAATGCGCACCACAGTAATGGTGTGGAAACAAGAGTTACAGCATTGCCCCCTTCTCAGATTTGTCCCGGACAAAAATCGATTTCATGACAAAGAGCAGTGGACTAGTTGATGCAGGCGGAGGTCTGTCGATTGTGGCGACAATGATCTTATCTTGCCACCACAATGAAGCCATCTGCGTATGTCTCTTTCTCCTTCTGCTCCAATTGATCTGCCTTGGTTAAGGGCAGCCTCATGGCAAGAAGAGAAGCAGAAGATGTCATGGCGGTGGTCATCAGGACCATTTGTTCAACACGTTGCTCCAGCAGGCTTTCTTGATGCGGTCATCAGGACCATTTGTTCAACACGTTGCTCCAGCAGGCTTTCTCGATGCGCTGTAGGACCCCAGGAGACCAGGTTGTTAACGGAATAATCTTTCTCTCTCTGCTCGCACTTCCTCCTCTCCATTCATTTAGTCCATTCTCGTGCGCCGGTGCACAGCCATAGTCTCTATAGAACACGGTCATTACACTGCCCCTTCCTAAGTCTGTTCGTCCCGAACTGACTCTGTTCCTCTCTGTTCTCCACAATACCGGTACAACCGATCAACGTGTACCACCTTACATTTAGTTCGAGGACCTCTCTGGATACGGTATACCACGTCGTTAATTCTTTTCACAATCCGATAAATTGCATAGGCTATGTTTCTGTGGGGAATGTGACGAGTGTTGCAATTTTCTATGACCGCATTCTAAAAAAAAAAAAGGTGGGCGCCAGTGCTGCGACCTAATTAAGAAAATAATGGATTTTTCTATGTATACAGTTAAAACAAAAAATAAATAGAAATTATATGAGGGGAAGAACATCTCATTTACAGCTATATTGCTCAATAATGTATAATTTATTTCCTTTTTCAATATAAACGAAATACTTAATTACCCATTGATTGACTGGTTATTTTCTTTAATTTATTCATGATGTGTTAGGTAAAATTGTACAACGAATAATTGTTTAAAATTTCAACTTAATTCGAAAATGAGTGCGGAAGAATTAACATGTAGGCCTACAGTTAGTAATAGTACAATAAATAATTGTTTAAAGTTTCGGAGAATGTGTGTGGTAGGAATACACTCACAGTTTCATAGCCAAGGGGACAAAACCATACATATTTAACGTATCTGTGAAAACCGAAGAATAAATTTTACCTTAGTATTAGTATTAAGCAAAATCATTAATAACAGGTAATTAATTGACTAATTGGTCAGTTTTTTAATTGATTCATGTATCGTCTTCGGCAATCAATAATCTTCCATGTTTCAACTTGATCTGAGAATGTTTTTGTGAGCAGTAATGTGTTCAATGATATAAGCTTTCTAAAAATAATATAGCAGTAATTTTTATGGAGAAAATTTTATTTTGGGAAGTACTGATGGGGAAAGGGGGGGGGGGCGACTTACGGAACTTTTTTGAAGGAGTATCTATAGTAAGTAAAGATGACACCAAACCTAGCGATGCTTCTGACTACATCAATACATTATCTTTATTCTTTTTTCTTATGTGTTTAGCCAGACGAGAAGATTCAAGGCTTTTCCAGCAGATCTACAGCACAGACTCTAATTGATCCCTGGGTGGACCTGAGAATGAGCACCGAGTTGCCTCCCATAATATCTCCACGGCAAGCCACTCTTAATGCTGAGACTTCAAAGTAGGTCTTTCTTCTGTCTTCGTATTAATTCTGCGTAGGCCTCATCTTTTCTATAAAATCTATGTAGCATACTCGAACTAGCTGCTACATCTTTATATTTTTATCTCTCGTTATATTTATAATTCCCGAGGACCTTTAATCCTAACATAAATTTAGTTTTTTTTTTGTTTTTTTTTTTGAGTTTTTGAGATTTAGGCACATCGGCACAATTTAGGCCATGTCGTGCTCGTAATCCTTCAAGGATCACTCTCCTTTTACATAACAAGGGCTAAATTCTATACGGTTAAATTATTAAAAACAAGGTCTATTCACAGTTAAAATAGTAAAGGTAGTAAAAATTTAATAATTTGGTAATAACGTGAGCGGGCACTATAAATCTGATAAAGGGTACAGTCATAGACGTACAGTTTAGAATGCTGGACTATTAATCCGTGAATCACTAATGGAAGAAAACGCAACGGCGATTGCACTAGCGCCTGAGATAGTAAGATTCTTAATATCTTATCTTATAAATTGCGGACGTTTCTTCTACATAGAAGATAGTTACGTCCTACGCATATCCATCCATCAATCTAGTCCTGCATGTTAATCAGTGATTTAAAGTCTGCCAAGATGTTGGTTTTCCTGTCTGAGTTAGGCAACCCATTCCATTGCAGCTATATCTAAGCATGGTAAAGGATTCGGAAGACAACCCTAAGGAAGACTCAGGAGCTGGCGATACTCAACTCCAAAGGGTACCATCAGAAATTGTCTAGCAGTGTTGTGCGTCGCAATTGGAACACTAAGGCCTGCAAAAGCGAACAAAAGCCCCTTGAATTGGGCTTGGGAGTTTTTCCTTCTCGCCAACCTGTCCAACGGAGAAGGGGGAGGTGAGACTCGGGTTAAACTTAGTGTTTGGTTTTGCGTTCATATCCAATGGACACGAACACTTCGGACTCGCGGACTAGAGATGTGGCCGAAGGCTGCACCACTGGGACCCCCGTCGTATTCATATACTATACCAGGCTAACCGTGCGGGACACGCCATTTATTTAACGGCCCCATTGAGGGACGGCGCCTGGATGTTGACATTTTTTTTATATCCCCGCACAGTGCAATGAAGATACTCTCGCGTTCCCTTGGGCACTACAACGAAGCCTTGTTTCGCTACCTTTGGCCGAGCAGGGGCGTAGCTAGGAATTTTCCATCGTTTGGGAGCCCGGGGGCTTGACGTCATTGGAGGCCCCTGCATTTTGCTTAATATTTATTTTTTAATGTAAAACCACTCATATCGGGACCCCCCTCAAGTAGGGGGCCCGGGGGGGGATTTTCAAATTCTCCCCCTCCTCCCCCACCCTAGCTACGCCACTGTGGCCGAGTCGTCCCCTCAATACGACCGTTTCCACCCGGGCGCCACGATGAGACAGGACAGCAAGCCCGGGTACCTGCCATTAGTCTGGGAAAGTATGGGCGGTTTGTAGTCCTGGACATAAAATTATGGATGACCTATAGATGACAAGGTCTGAAAAGATACTTCTATTTTTTTACTTTTGCATTGTAGGTGATTTTAAAGGTTCCCAAATTCTATGTACACAAAGCTCAGCATGTCTTAGTGCCAGTTTTGCAGAGGACCACAGATTGAAAAACTCTGACCAACATAAATACAAATATTTGTTATGGTCTTTTTTTATGTGTATAGTGTTTTCATCGTTCTAATCAAAACATTGTGCACACATTTCACTTTAGGAAAGAAGGAAGGACAAAGAAACCATCGAACAGAGAAGAAACAGCGGCCACAAGATTTCCTGTCATTCGAATGGATCTCAAAGAACTGGAAACTAAGCCTTTGTACTATAGCGACGTCCCAACCTTAAGGTAAGTAATACAACATATAGATCGTCATATAACGTATATATTGCCATACAACATATAGTTTGTCATGCAACAAATAGATCTTGCGTAAACTAGATTACGAATGTTTTTATTTTTTATTTTTTTTTTTTGGGAAGGGGGGTTGCAGTGGAAGGAGGTAGAGGTATTCTAATAAACTCCGGCAACTAAAAATAAATAAGTGCGTACCGGTATGTAATATTTACATTTTAGAGTTCAGCGAGAAATTAAACATTATAGTCTGGAATTTAGAAGTAGGCTATACATAATTTAATTTAAACAACAGTTGATGTGTGGCTACGGCTTGGCTACCTAACAAGTAGGCTCGAGTTCGAATCCCGACTTGAGCAGAGTTATGTTTGCTGAGCACCCAATCAGTGGCGTAGCTGGGGGGGGGGGAGAATTCGAAAATTTCCTCGGGCCCCCACTTGAGGTGGGCCCCAAAATGAGTGTGTTTTACATTCAATGTTATAAATTACCCCACAGCCACGGGAAACGCTGTATTCCTCACTAATCTTCGGACTCGAAGACAAGCCTATTATTATTATATATTACCCCAAAATGAAGGGGGCCCCAAAGAATGAAAATTTTCTAGCTACGCCCCTGCACCCAACGGCAGCGCGGACACCCTCTCCCCTACCTCCAGATTAGAGCAAAGCGCACTGCGCCTTCAAGATGCGCTATATGCGGCTTTATGAAAGCGATATACGGTAATAAAAAAAAAACAACAACATTTACCAAGCATAAGTTATAGCCCTAAATATTTGTGTGTGCTTAGTAAATAGTAATGTTGCTTAATCCATTCCTCCCCTTTGCGCCGTCATCTCCGATTATATACTATTATTGATAAGCAGGTTCTTAAAACACACCTGTTGAACATGTTTACACTCATGTTAGCAGGTGCGCATCGTGTTTATTGTTATGAAACAAGAGAAAAGTAAACAGGCCTATTGATTGAATATTTTTAGCCACATTTAGGTGTATTTTTACAAAGTTTATATCAACTCACCCTGTCTGTCTGTCTGTCTGGTGAAAAAGTGTGTACACGTCATGTCTACCACATCCATTTTCGGATCAAGCTGAAACTTGACACAATTATTCATTGGCATAGACAAGACAGGAATCCATTATATAAAAAAAAAAGCCAATTGCTGGTAAAATCATTTTGTTTGATACCGAGCCAACAAGGGACATAAATCCTTCAGTATTCACAAATACGGCTAAATATGTAGAGTTCGGTCGGTCCCCTTTAGAAAATTGTACACTTTACATACCTAACACATTCTTGGATCAAGTTGAAACCTTAAACACTTATTTATTGTACCTAACAAAACATGAATTACTTGGTCAATTAATTATTTTGTTTGATATCGAAAAATGGGAAATAACTTCTACATTATTGAGATATGTTCTTAAAGTGCGGAGTTCTTCCCTTAAAATATATAGTCGTAAATGTTCAGTTCTTCTCCTTTTTTTCATTATTATTAAAATTAGTTTTTTTTTTAAATTTTGCTTTTTTCATCATTACAGAGAGCATCTGAAGACTAAATACAGCGCCAACGCCCAAGCCAAGATTAAGGAAGACTACACAAGAACACAGCAAGAATTTTACAGAATGGAACTGGACAGACTGGACCAAGTCCACCCGGTCAATCGGAAACACATGACAGGAGTCTATTTTGCGTATCTCCAGAACACGCCTGGATCAAAGAAAGCCGTGACAGAATGCGTAGGGAAACTTAAAGCCGCAGACTAATTCGTGTTTCGTCCTTGTTGTCATTGACATTGCAACTATGTAGAATTGTAGGCTATTTCAAGATTAATTTTAACTCAGAAATCTTATCTTTGATTTTATGATTCAGTTAACATTCTTAAAGCAATAAATTACAGTAAGAAAGAAGAGATATGGAATTATGCCCGGGGGCGGGGCTATAAAATGGAACTTAAAAAAAAAAAAGAAAAGATTCTGAAGTAAATGTCGCTCTATTTGAAGATGACTGTTGTTAGCTAACTAAATAGGACTACTACAATGTTAGTGCTTCAAAAGTAACAACGTAGAGGTTAATGTTTAGAGTGCTAAAAGGTATACATAAAAGATACACAGATTTTATCCGTATCTGTAGATTCTAATTTTGAACACTGAAATCACCAAAGAATCTATTTACCGGGTATAAAAAATCTTTACATTGTTATTGTTACATTTATATGTGTGTTTGTTTTTCTTGTAGTCTCCCTTGTTCTGTGTCTAGTGAGTTCACGTTTTTCTGTTAAGTGTGTTGGTTATGTGTATTATTCTGATGATTGTAGTTGTTATTCACGTTAATAAAATGAAGTAACCTGTAAACAGTCTTTGTGTATTGTAATATAACAGTTATTATTACAAGTACCAGTGTTATATTTGTATAAAATTAATTACCTAAATCTATCCAGTGTATTATGTGTACAAACCTGATTACTCTTGGTCCAGTTTCTTCAGGCTAGTCTCACTTGCAGTAAGGACAGTGATATCAAAAGGGAAGCAACCAACATAAGCTTAGGCAGGCGTGAGCTGTTCACTATTCAAAGACAAACTTAAAAGATGTAGAATTGTTGTAGGCTAAACTATTATTCATGTATTTTGTGTTGAGTTGTGAACGTTTTCTTCGTCAAATGTAAATGTATACCGGTACCGGTACTAACACACTTCTTAACAAGTTCAGATCAAGTGGTTTGTAATCTCTTAGAAAAAAAAAGTGATTTTTGAAATTCTAGTTAAAAATCTGGTAGCAGCCCACTTCTGGCTACAGAGAAATAAGTACCCACCACAAAACATTCAATATCATAGCAACTATGTACTGTAGTCTAAAACTACTTCACTAGTAGCTGAACCTTGTTTCCATCCACATAGGCTCGTTCTAGTGTCCATTGTATTTGTATAAAGTGATAAAACCCTCTATTTTTAAACTGCTTGTACATGCATTAAGTTTCACACAAACATCACCTCCCAAATGTTACAGCCACACAAACACCACCT
>JADKLZ010067750.1:0-11846 GCA_021533235.1 Biomphalaria straminea | reverse complement strand
AATCGCGTTTTCTGTTACGATTACTTTAGAGAGTACAGAGTACTTTGTATTTAGTAGATATTCGATCAATATTGCAAGTGATTTTACGTTCAACTTCGATCTAATCATTTTAAGGAAGCTTTCAATAGATGTGTAAGTGACACCCCGCCTGCAGTGACTCCATCTATATGTGTGTGTGTAGGGGGGGTACAGCACACACACACACACACTTCAATGTAACGTCACGATTTAGCGTCAAACTCTTTACATAGCCGTGACCTGTCGACCTTTCATTCACCCGCATGTGTGTGCACTTTGAACTCCCCCCCCCCCCCCGCGCCTCTCTTTCACACACACACAAAGAACCGACAAAATGCGTAGATGTGTTTGAAAAGCTATCTAGATCTATAGGTTATGATGGAATTTGGAAATTTGGGGAAATTTGGTTGATCCGAGACATAAGACTACCATCATTTGTACAAAGCTTATATCAACTCACTCAGTCTGGCCAAAGGTTTATCTACGTTATCTCTCCGACACCCAATCTCGGATCAAGATGAAATTTGGCAGTTATTTCTTTTACCTGACAACACAAGGATCAATAATAATTAAAAAAAAAAACCCCAACTAATTCGTTGATTAACTATTGGCAATAAATTACTTTGTCGTACTTTACTGAAGTGGTGTTTTAGACCGAATTAGTCCCTTTAAAAAAAGAGAAAGAAATAATACTCGACTGAAGAGGTTGCTGAATTAGTCCTTTTTATAGATTGTCGTGTGAGGCTTTTTACAAATGTAACTTCTGATCAAAACTAATTGATACACATAATAACAGTTTTTTTTTTAAAAGTATTTTAAGCTTTTTTAGCGGCCCCCGAAAGGGGAAAAGACGCTATTAGTTTTGCGTGTCCTGTCTGTCCGTCTGTCCATCCTCCCGTTTAGATCTCAGAAATAAGAAGAGAAAATGAAAATCGGACATCACAATAATTTAGATCATTCAAAGTTCTGATGCAACGGCTATTTTTTTTTCTTTTCAAAAAGCTCAAATTCTAATTTTTTAAAATCATCTATGCAAGCAGTTTCTTTTATAGAGAAAAACCCTATTACAAAGTAGACCTAATTTAAGACAATTAAAAATGTTATGAAATGTATCAATGTAAAATTATTTTTTTGATTCAAAATAAAGTACTATCAATCTTAATACATTTTAAAGGGGGGACAATCATTTACCAAATATTTAACACAATATGCCGACGGTTGTAGATTTTATTGTCAATTTTTTTTTTCATAATGTAATTGATAAATTATTAAGTTATGTAACATATCTTATACTAAGTTCTTTATGTACACACAAACAATGTTTATTAATTTTTAAAGAGAAAAAATATATTTAGTATCCAATATAAATCGGACATTAAAGTTTTCACACTACTAACTTCCACCTATCCTATCCTTTGATCTGTCGAACCGCTGGGTGACAACCTTCCTTCTTCATTCCCATTTGTCTTTGATATACTTTCATTCGAATGTTTTTTCTGAAAATATTGAAGCCTGCCTAATTGGACCACTTCGGGGGCCAATTTTGAGTTTGTGTTTCCACACAAACTGTCTTTGTAACCTTGTTTTTTTTACCTTTATTATGTGTACAAAATGAATGACTCGATGCTAAGTTAGTGTTACGTTTAAAAACGACGGCTAGAGCTCGGGGCTTTCTTATCAATGGTCCCAGCTTAAGCCACAGCCAACGGGAACCCTGTCCGCTGCCGTCCCAAGCCGGCACGCGGGACTTATGGAGTTGGTGCGTAATAAGCTTTCATTCTGAAGGTACTAGGTACGAACTCTCTACACTACTCCAACACGGCAACTTGGATCTGCATCTTTATACAGTGAAATCAACATCAAGGACTGCATGGGTATGTCAATCCCAGAGACACATTCTAACAACAAAGAGGAATGGAGAGAGACCGTAGCCAGTTCATGTGTGGTGGCCCCAACGGTCCAAAAGAATAGATGAAGAGAACACTAAGGGAGGGTTTTGGTTGTGGTAAGGTTAGGTTACGATCCACAGGTCTCGGGTTCAAATCACAGTATACGCTGGTAGTGTTTTAGTTCAAGACCTCAGCCCCCCCCCTCAACCGCTTCAACAGGGTAAGCCTCAACACATAACGTTAGTCACACCATGAGTCAGCCTATTCTAATGGGTACTTCATATAAGTTGGGGGTCACGTCTTTCCATGATAACTATTAAAAATAAATTTTTAAAATACCTATCTATCAGCAAAAGAAAGTTTATGGAATCACATTATTAAAGAAATTAAAAGGCTCCAACAAACATGTCATCAACCACAAGGGTCTGATTTTATGCCTGACAATCGCACGGCTGAGAATGAATATTTTCCCATGTGTGCTCGGCCTTCGGTCTCGCTTCTAAAGCGAGATTCTACAAGCCATCGGTATTATGAATGTAAAAATGTACATTTACATGGATCCTTCCCAGACAGAAGTTTGTCCAGTCTAGCAAAATTAAGAGAAAGCTCCAGTTGGCCTAGAATTTATATCGTCTTAGACTCAGCTCTGTGGACAATTACGAAGAAGTCACAACAGAAGCTATTTATCAGTGATTCATGATTCATCTGTGATTCATGATTCATCTGGGTGCATCTCTTGATGTTTTGTTTTAACCAGAATATGTTCAATAGCCTTTAGATTGATCTAGACTTGTATTAAACATTCCATTTAACCATGACTTCCAACATTTAGAATTTGGCCATTGTACCCAATACAACCACAAAAAGCTAGATCTAGAACATTTTAGATTATTTTAGATCTATAATTTATAGATCTTGTGCTGATGTTCCAAAACTTGATTTAATATAATAATAATAATAATCTTTATTGTCCGTGAGGAAATTTGTCTTACAATTTGTGCATTACACCAAACAACATATGAAACCTAAAAAAAAACCATTCATACCTGACTCATTCAAAATTTACATGTGAAAAAAAAAATTATGTTTTTAATTGCCAGGGGAACAAAAGAGAGCTTGTGTCTGTTACTCTTTGCTATCGGTGTCTTGTATATCTTTTGTGATGGTAAAATCACAAAATCCTGACATAAAGGGTGATTTTTTATTTCTAGAATCTTTTTAGCTTTTTTGTGAATGTTTGTCTCAAACAGCTACCCAGATGAGGTTTTTTTTTTTTTCCAATAACTTTACCAGCAGCATTTAGAATTCTTTGGAGGTTCTTTTTATTTCTAATGCTCAGATTGCCATACCAGGCTGTCATATTAAAACTTAAAATACTGCAGATGTGGGCGTCAGGGCCGGTCCTAGCGCTTGCGGGGCCCTACGCGAAACTGATTGCGCGGGGCCTATAGTCTGGGTGGGAATAAGGATAGTAAGTGAAAATTAAGATTTTGTATAAGAACATAAATTCGGCTTTCCTATTTTTTTAATTCTTTTCTAAGTACAAAATTGCGATCAAGTTAGCTTTACTGTACGAATCTTGTAACCTATGGAATATTTATATGCTAGTGACTATAAAAGAAAAATAAGGTATGGGAACGTCCTGTTAAGGTGAAAAGTTGCCCGATTAGGTCTATTACATTTTAATATGAAACCTGACAATGCCTTTTTTCTTTTATCGCGATTAGGATTGGTGTTTTCCGCAATGAATGTCACCCACAAATGACAATTCTGTCTATTTTTCATGAGATTTTTATCAGTTTTCAGATTTTAATAAGTGCAAAACATTTCCTGGAATTTTTCATATATATTTTGCAATTAATAATTATACTTAGAATCAGCGCGGGGCCTATGAGAGCGCGGGGCCCACTGCGACCGCATAGGCTGCAGTGGTCTAAGACCGGCCCTGGTGGGCGTGATAAAACATAGTCAAGGCCTTTTTAATAACATTAAAAGAGGACAGTTTGCTCAGTAATCGTAATCTTTGCTGCCCTTTTTTGTTGATATACCGGTAATCAGTATTTGCAGTGTCCCCCTTCAGACCTTGCGATCTACGGGGCAGATGATAATAGGGTCATCTGTTTCTTTGGCCAACGGTTAACGAGCAGGATGTTATGTGGCCAGCACAACGACCAACCACCTTTACTTTCCCCAACTAAAGTCAGGTACCCATTAGAGTTGGTCGGACTCAGGGGCTCCAGTCTTCATGGGGATTCGAACCCAGGACCTCAGGATCGGAAGCCAAGCGCGTAACCATTCGACCACCGAGCTCCCTTTTAATATGTATTACAACTCAAGAAAACATAAACTAGAGCAAATAAAAATACAAAATATAGAAGTGAGATATACAATAACGAATATTCCAATTTGATTAGAGTAACACCATATGATAGAACAAGTGCTCCTTCTTCCCTAGTAGTAGACATTAGAGAATGGAATGGGTTGCCTGAATCAGACAGGAAAACCAACGACTTAGCATAGTTATCATTAAATAACATGCAAGACTAGATTCACACATGATTGGCGTAGATCTAGGACGTAGATCTAGATCTAATTTTGTTTTCGTTTTTTTAAAGTAACGTCTGTAATATATAAAATAAGATTATTTTGTATGTGTGCGTATTGCTAGTAGATTTAGTCATAGATATACTTGATATAAAGTCTAGCACTAAGAGATTCTAGTCCCAGATATAGATTAATCTAAATCTAAACTAAATGTTTACCTGGTTTGGTCCTTGTTTGATCTATTGTCAATTTGAAGTGAGTATTGTAATCCAATATCCAATGAACACTGGTGCATTTAAGACTTTACGATCAAGTCTAGTTCAAATAATGAAAACACATGTCAATTGTCATGGTCACGGTTTGGGCAGCTAAAACAAATCTACACTTTCCGTAGTGTCTGTATGTGTAATCACAATATAAGTTTGAATCTAGTTAAACTCTTGAGTTAAGTATAGAATATTGATTCAATGATTGTGTCTAAGTCTAGCTAGAGTCTAGTAGATCTAAAATGAATAAATAATTAAATAATAGAATATAAATATAGATCTAGAATAATATAGATTAGATCTAGATCTATACATATAAATAGTTTACTACTAGATTCTAGTATTAGTAATACTAAATGCTATGCCTATGTATCCTGCGTATTGTTTGTTTATCACTTAATATGCACAAAGACAGATGCCCTACACACTTGTCTTGATCTGAAATACGCGAGGACTGCACACTGGGTAACAACACACACACACAGCAGACACGCCAACACTTGGTAGCGCGGTGACACACGACACACAGCCAGCGAGAGGCGGGATGAAAAGTACACCTGTTGAGAGGGGGAGATAAGGATGGGGGGGGGGAGTTGTTTTTTTTTTCACTGCTACCCAGATTAACGCACATCCACGATTGCATATAACACACACACACTTAGGGCGAGACATAAACACGCTTCTCGCGCCGTTTCTTCTGCCGCAGACGGCGGCTCTCCCCCCATTGCCCCGTCTACCTGAGTGATGTAAGGTGATAGTGCCATGCCATTCCGATGGAGTGAAATAAGGACATTTAGAAGAACTAGGTTCTAGGACATTTCACCTTCGTCTATCCTTTAGTCCAGTGGTCGAAAACTGTGGCGTATGCGGCTGTTTGGCTGCGGCTCTTCCACACACATACACACAAATGTGACACATAAGAAGACTTTGGTGCAGGCACGGAATATTAGTTACTATTTTATTTTGTTAGAAACCAGTGGCGTAGCCAGGGTGGGGGAAGAATATGAAAATCCCCATTGGGCCCCAACTTTAGGAAGGCCCCAAAAAACTTTTTTTTACCTTAAAAAATAATTTTTGCTCAAAACACAGGGCCCTCCACAGAGAGGTCAAGCCCCCGGGCCCACAAACGATGGAAAATTCCTAGATACGCCCCTGTTAGAGACGAGCACACATTTCTCAGACCTACATCCACCTTTGGCACGTCTTGACCTAGAGTTTCCAGAACATATGTTGTCTCATTTTGTTGTGTTCGGTTCTGTTTCAACTTTGCGTTGGTCATGTCGAGATCGCTTATAATAGGTGTCCTTTTCTCTATTGTTTTCATTATTTCATTTGGGTAGGGAAAGGCGTAGCTAGGGTGGGGAGGTGGGGGGAGAAATTGAAAATCCCCCCGGCCCCCACTTGAGTTGGCCCCCAAATGAGTGTTTTTCCATTAAAAAATAACTATTACGCAAAATCCAGGGGCCCCAAAGAGGTCAAGCCCCCAGGGCCCCCAAACGATGAAAAATTCCTAGCTACGTCCCTGGGTAGGGAGGGATTTCATTTGTGGAGAAGATATAAACTAAATGTCGTTACTGAAAGCTTAAAAAAAAAATTTCTTTCAGACACAAGTGCCAATACAATGGATAAATCGCTATTTTGAAAGGACAAAACATTAATCGTTAGCTTGTTCCTACTTTTACATTATTAAACTTTTTAGATTTTAAAATAAAATTATCTTTATATGAGTATGGTACCAAGAATTGATTGATGCATCGCTACTTAAATTAAGTATGACATAAAAAAAATGTTTAGATCAAGATTATACATTCTAATTATTGCCATAAAGGTGTCTCAACTAAGGCACCACTTAAGTTGGAAAACGAAATTGGCTCTTCGAATTACATTCGATTCAGTAATTTTAAAATTTGGGCCCTATTTTAATTTTTTTTTGTTTTTTTTTTTTGGTTATTTCTGTTGTGGAATTGAAAGATTGTACTTTCTTCAAACTATATCAAGATCTTATTAAAAGTTAAATTGGTCATTACCATAAATGTTCAATGTTCAAAAATGTCACTTGTGTTTTTTCAGTAAATTAAAAATGGAATTTGTTTTAATGTAATTTTTTTTATAATATAGAAAACATAATTAATGTATGTACGGTCGTGTTTTACTATTTATTTAAAAATTACAATTCTTTATTAAAAAAATAAAAATTCAAAAGAGTTCTCTATATCTCTATGGCCACCGTCAGTCGCGAAGCGACTATGGATCATCGCATTTCCATGAGATGAATGCCTGGGCATAAGCTGTGGTCGGAACGATGTCGCCCACACATCAGTTCCCCCCTCTCCACGCAGCTGATGTATCCAAAGGAACGGCAATGCCGATACAGTTTGGGGTCAGCAGCGTCGCAGGTTCTGCCAGAGTGTAGCACTGGGTGCTGCAAACTGCCTTAGGGTCGCCAGCTCCTGATTTTTCCTCAGGGTTGACTCCCGAAGCCTTTCCCTTGGTTGGGTATAGCTCTATATCATTCCAATACCAAAATAGTGTACCGAAAGGTCATTTTTCGAAGAGAGACTATTTGTGTTTAAAGACGATATCTATTTTTAATTTATATACGCGTTACTAACATCAGAATTTTATAGGTGAACTGCCAAAACATAAGGTTTTATTTAATTAGTACTGTTTGAAATGATTTATTATGCTTATTTCTTATAAAATCCAATATTATGAAGAAATATTCGTAAACTAGTAAATAAAATTTTATCTTTCCAAATGAAAATGGAATTCAAAGTGTGTTTACATTAGCTTCAATTTTGAATGTTAAATATCAAATCTGTGGCAGTTGCATTTAATGATGGCATTTGAAGCCAATTGTACTGGGTTTAGACGTTTAGATACTCAGAATAAACACATTTTCTTTTCTTTTTTTTTCTAAAATCACTCGAAATCTATAATAAGGTAATCTATACCTATAATCTATATATAAATATATACTTATCTTTTTAGTAGATGAATATTTAATCTAATGATTGAAGGTATTACCTTATAAGAATTTGACGTCACGACTCTTAGTGAAATCTGATTGGTTGGTTTGATAAAAGGGACGCCTCCAAAAGCTTGGGTTCAATCAGTCGCGCTTTAATTCTGCTAGGAGTCACGTTTTGTAGATCTAATAATAATTTGACAGAAAAGTATGTCTTTGTTCAACTACATATTTTATTGATATCTTCTTTACATAGCTGTACTTATGTTGGATTTAAATAAAGGTTCCTGTATTTTATTATTGAAATATTACTCAAGTGAATTCTAGATCTTCTACATCATTATTATTCAAATTATACAATCCCCGACAGCACAATACTTCTCTCCTACAATATCGTGACATCTGGCACCAGAGAGAGATTGTGACAAATACAAAGAAGACACATGCAGCACATAAATTCACAAATACAAATATGACCCATGTAGCATAAATACAAATAAGACACATGTAGCTTTATAAAGAAAAACGCCAGAGAAGGAAAGCAAGGCAAACGACACCAGCTCCAGCTGGAATTACCAGCCCAGAGTGCGGCCGAACATTCCGGGCTCGCATAGGTCTCACCAGCCACATGAGGAGGCACAAAACTCCAGTGCAAAGCCCTCAGCCCCCTGGATGACAAAGTGGTCATCATCGAACCACGATGGACGAACTATAATAGCTGTATAAATTCACAAATACATATAAGACACATGTAGCTTATAATTTCACAAATATACGAGAGACACATGTCGCCCCATAAATTCAAAAATACAAATAAGACACATGTAGCACAAATACAAATAAGACACATCTAGCACCTAGATTTACAAAGTCATAGGCCTACATTAAACCAACTGGAGAAAAGATGAAGAAAACTGGAGTACATTAGAGACAGCTTCGTTGTAGTCCAGGGGTCTCAAACCTTTGGGTCGCAACCCCTTTGGGGGGTCGGTTAACGATTTGCATGGGGGTCGCCTAAGTCGATCGAAAAAAATAAATTGTTTTGTCCATTCTTCTATTGCTGTGTGTGTGTGTGTGTGTGGTGGGGGGAGGGTTGCGGCAGAGTGGGGAATTGTAAAAAGTAGTCGCCGAGCCTAAAAAGTTGAGAACCGCTGTTGTAGTCGATACCATGATTAGCTTAGCCATTATCTTATATAGAGATAGGCCATTAGAACTCATCCGCACACGGATCGATACTATATTTATAAACCTGCCATTCTTCGGTCTCAATGGTTTGTCTTTCACGTCTGATGAAAACGTCCTTCACCTTTCAGTCCTCTCATCATGGCGCCTAAAATAAACATTTCTTGACACTGACCTAGATTTTTTCATTTTTTTTTTTACAAAGTTTTTATATCAACTTAATTTGTCTGTCTGTCTGTCCGTCTGGAAACAATGTTTAAACACGTTATTTCTCCCACATTTATTCTCGGATCAAGTTGAAACTTTGCAATTTTTTTTTCAATGTCGAAGACAAAACACGAATAAAAAAAATATAATTAGCCAATTAGTCAATTTACTACCGGTAATCAATAACTTTGTTTGATATCAACATGAGAAATAAATCCTTCAGTATTCAAACTATTACATTTATGAGAGTGTAAATTAGCATAATTGGTTGATTGCTCATTGCTTTTGCCTCATAGCTTCCAGATTTCTCTTCACAACGATGTGTGGAAAAGATAGATACTCACCAATCACTCCAAAATAATATCATGACTATTATTCCTAAGTTTCGCATGGCGCGAAAATTACATATAGAACGAGGAAGTACTGATGGGCGTCTTTTCGCACTTAAAAAAATAATATTAGGCCTAATATCAGAGCGGATGTTATCAGAAGCAGACGCATTGTCTGGCTTGTCCACGTTCGCAGAATGCCAGTAGATAGACTACCACAAGATATTCTGTATGGCGATCTTATTGAAGGCAGGAGATCCGCTGGTCCCTCACTTTTACGTTATACGGATGTTTGCAAATACGACATGAAGCTCTTCAACATCGACACTAGCCTCTGTGAAAAAGTAGCACTGAATAGATCCACATGGGGAGAGAGCATAAAGGAAAGGTCTCGGATTGCAGATGGCATACACAACAGAAGCAGAAAGGATGAAAATGCAACGGCGCCTGGTGACTACATATGCCCAACCTGCGATCGCAGCTGTGTATCAAGGATTGGCCTCTTTAGTCATACAAGAAGTTGCAAAGGGAAAAGAGACCTAAAATGACACAGATAGGCCTAATAACTAATAGTGGCTGAGTGGTAAAACGTTGGTTTCCAAACCGGGGTCCCGGGTTCGAATCCTGGCGAAGACTTTGATTTTTAATTTTGGAATCTTTGGGTGCCTCTGAGTCCACCCAGCTCAATAGGTATCTGCCATTAGTTGGGGAAAAGTA
Organism: Biomphalaria straminea; assembly: GCA_021533235.1. Taxonomy (NCBI): domain Eukaryota; kingdom Metazoa; phylum Mollusca; class Gastropoda; family Planorbidae; genus Biomphalaria; species Biomphalaria straminea. The sequence goes on along the minus strand of JADKLZ010067750.1, from coordinate 1,726 downwards.
AAGGCGGTTGGTCATTGTGCTGGCTACATGATTATGATTTATTTTCATATTCCAACTCCTTATTCTTATTTTTGGATATATTTAAAATCTGGACCTTTCGATAAAGTAAGCAGCTTTGACAGACACGGTCGGTATTCTATGGGACACTCTAGAAGGGCCTGTATCGCTAGTTCCAATTTCAGCTTCCGGATCATGTGATTGGCCACTGATCCTTATGTGACAGTCAAGCACCTGGGCAAAGGATAGAGAGGAATGGAGAAGGACGGTCTACAAGTCTTGCTTGGTGCCCCATCGGTCCACCAGACTAAGGGATAGGTAACAGGTAAGGTAACAAGCACCTTGTTGGAATTTACTCCTGAGCCTGGGCTTACAACATCATCAGAATAGAGTGTGTGTGTGTGTGTGCGTGTGTGTGTGTGTGAGACAAGAGAGAGCTAAGTGTTTTTAGTAGCTGCATCAAAAAAAAAAGTTTCAAGAGTAACCTTGTCTTCATTCTCCCACCCCTAGTCACACTGACGTAATGATGTCCAGTGTTGACCAACGAATATAACTCACTTCCAAGACCGTGAGACTGTGTCCACCTTTTTGTTTACTACACACTCTGGATCTGGAAGTCAGTTACAGTGCCTGTGTGGTGTGTTTATTGTGTCCTTGCCATTGTCCACAGAGAAACTGACCACTTCGTTTATTTCACCAATTTGGACAAACTTTCAAAACATTTTAAGTTATCATGGTATGTATTGTTATGCTGCCAATTTGTTACATTTAGTCCTTTTTTGTTTCACAAAATGTATTATAAAAACTATAGTCGACATCATTTCCACCATATCTTGAACGTATACACATTGGACTGGGTAGAGAACCACGCACAGAGCTACCTATGTGTAAATACCATCCAAACTTGGACCATACGGCTGAGAGACATAAACCGCTTGGCTACGTATTAAGAGGGCTAGAGTTCGAAACCCGACAGTGTTGTATTTACTGAGCCAATAAAGACATCATGGGAAAACCTTCTCCCAGATATTACCAACCCAACTGGTCCACAGATAAGATTGGACCAAAACACTTTGAACATGTTATTCAAATGATAGCTGCGCTACGTAGAAGTAATTTTTTTTTTGTATTTTACTTTATCAAAGTTACAAATAGTTTTTCCTACAATTCATGTACTTTAAGATTTGTTTTTGTTTTGGTACACCCATTTGTAAATATTTGAAAGTGTGTCTATATTAATGAAATAATGTCTGTACTTGAGACTTCCAGAGTTTAAATGTACGCTTTAGAACGTCTTATCTTGGATGTTACAGACGTTACTTTAAAAAAGATGACTACGTCCTACATACAGGTTAAAAGGTCAACATCTCTTTGCCTGTGAAACGTCTTTTTTTTTTTACTAATTGGTTACAACAGTGATTTTCCAAGACTAAGATTTCTTTATTGATTTAATAAAATTCTATGAGATTTGTCTATTTCAGTATTTCCCAAATCTTCATCTTTAAAAAAAAAAGCTTTAAAAGATTCATTGTATTACCCTCTACAAAAACAGGATGTTAAGAACAAATGAAAACGATCTGATTGCTCTGATTAACTAAATTTGATGTTAAATATTCTCCCTATTTAACAACTTTTTTTTATAAGGGGAGGGAACCGGGGGCGGGGTAAAGGGAAGTGAACGAAAATCTATACATATTTTCTAATTATTTTTTTTTGTTTAAATCTATAC